>DWLI01003231.1:0-12056 GCA_018249915.1 Cecropterus dorantes dorantes
TGAAAGGAATGGTATGTAAAAAAAATTCAAGCATTACACAGTGTTGTTTTAAAATTCTTTGCTTATTATAAATCTGAAATTGTGTGTATTAAATGATCAGCTGTTGTCTTATCTTGTTGTTGTGTTGTCTATCTGAATGATCCTAAAATAAATTAAATCAGTTCTGCTCATGTCCACATATTAAAACTATTTATTGGTAAAGTGATGTAACATCATGATAACTCATAGGTATACGAGTATTGTAGTTCAATATTTGACTGTAACTAAGAATGAAAATTGACACAGAAATTCTGATACTATTAGAGCCGCGCCCGCAAATATCGACGGCGACGTGGCAAGGTTTTAGTGTAAACAAACTTACAAACACATAGCAGTTTCCACAGTTCCCAGATAAAATGATACGCAAAAATATTTGATTACCTTTAATAATTTAATATTTATATATTTCTTTTATGGTCAGTCTTTCCACAACATATTTACTGGCTTAAAGGCAGTGAAGAGCGAACACCCGTTTACTCGCGTCGCTATCACATCGCCGTCACCTTGCCTGTATGGCCATAGCCTAATAGGATAATCAGATCGTACAGCAACAAGACTAGAATTATAAGAATGTGACTAACTATTATTTGAGTATTAATTCCATAATAGATTTTAAACATTGAATATGGTAAAATACTAAATGGTATATGTATACTGATGGTTGGATACAATATAACTACAAAGAAAGATAAATGGCCATTTTTAATTACGGGCCAATTTTAGTTTTAGAGAAAATATTGAAAGTTGTTTGTCTTATTATAGGATGTTGTTCGCAAAATTGAGAAGACAGTAACCGGAGCCAACGACCGACCAGTAAAGGATGTTGTGATTGCAGACACACGTACTGAAGTTGTCGCAGAACCATTCAGTGTCACAAAAGATGGTGCTCAATAACTATAAGTAATAAACTTTTGTTAATGTTAAATGATTTTCTTCCAGTGTATTTTTAATTTTAAGTTAATAACGACGCCAACATTTTAATGATTGTGTCACAAATGTAATTACTCACACAGGGTAAATAATAGATTAATTTTCCCTCCAATAAAAAGAAAATGTGAATTCACAAAGTATGAAATAAAATACCTGATATTAACTAAGATTTTTTATTTCTTTCAAACATTTCTCGGCTTCTTCTTTAGCATCTTTATTTTTTACTGTAATACTAAGCTTCCAGCCATGGCCGCATGATTTTCTAGCTTGGTCTAACAAGTTCTTCTTTATGTAAGCTCTGCCTAAGTTAACATAAAACGCTCCCAAGTCATTCATACCCGGTATCTCATTAGCAAGGTCTATGGCTTGTTGGAAATAACTTATGCTCTCATCTACTCTCCCAATTCTGTCGCAAACTGTCCCAATATCATTTAATTGTACCATGAGGTGTTCAGGATCGAAATCTGAGATGCTCTTCATCTTATCGTAGGCATTTTTTAATAAATTGAGTCCTTGTTCATATTGGTCGCAATCTATGAACAATCGACCATACCAGTCTTCTGTCAATGCTATCAATTTATTTACATCTTCACTGGCATTGGTTTTGCTATTTAGTTTTTGCAAACACCAGTCATAGCCTAACTGCGCTGTAGTCATCTCTTTCTGCATATGACTGATTCTTGCTAGTTTGACGCTAATATGTATAACTCTGAGGTCGTCCTCAGTGGCCCCATCAGCCATTATTCTTTGAGTAACAGCGATGAATAACTGCTTTGCTTTACTGTACTGCTCTCTTTCGAGTGCCAAATTAGCCATCACATCGTAGACATAAGTGACACCGAGCTGATGGTTTATTTGCTGTGCATTCCTTAAAGCTACGTGTAAAAGTTGTTCTGCCTTGTCATACTCAGCTCTTTGAATAAAGAGGACACAGTGTTTGATTGTCTGAATTAACTCATCTTCAGCGCTCAGTTTCTTTTCTAATCCAATGAGTGTAAGTATTGATATACCAAGAGTGCATGGAATAGCAACATTGCACCGATTATGTTGTCTATAAAGTATGGTATGAATAGGTTGGTATTTAAATTTTACCTGCATTAATCTCCTCAATACACATCTGAACCTTGACGACATTCTTAAAAGTAATCTTGAATTTCTCGATGTATTCGAGATTATATAACCTAATTATCTTTTGGTAAACATATATCACCGTCACACCACTAGGTACTTTTCCAATACCATATTTACGATTCAGAAAACGGCATAAAAATAAATGTATCAAAAATATTTTATAAACCACTTTTGAAGTATTTACTAAAAGTATATTTTGAATAATTTGTAATATTGTACTTTCCGTACAATATTCGATCGTAAATTAACTATCGTCAGTTCAATTTACGCTGGCAAAAATTGGTCGAATGAATTAAATCGTTGATTTTATTCTGTTGAACACATGACAGTTTAAACGTCAGCCATATGACATATTTAGTTCATAAAATATGTAGAGTCCAAGATAATATTAATTAATGGTCCGTGAATATACAAATTTTGTTGTATAGGTAATTACAAGCATGTAATATCAATTTCACACCTATAAAAATGAGATATTTTTTGTGAACGTATCTAAAGTGGTAGTCCCACTTTAGATAGTACCCCAATCAGAAGTTGCGGATATTAAGTAGATTGATAAATGGAACTGTTTTGCAGTAAAAATCTTTGTAAGGTACCTAAAATTGATAAACATAGCTCATATTCCGGGAACAACTAAAGATTTTTATTAATTTCTTTAAAAGTCGCTGATTGAGGACCACAGATAGACTTTAACAAACAAAAAAACCACTACGTTTATCAAAGAAACTATTTATTATCAGACCGAGTTTCCTGAGAGACTCTTTTATTTTAAACCCACGCGCCAATTTGGTACGCACCTGAAATTAAATCGAAAAAATAGATGAATGTTCTTATAATGAAGTTATTTTTAATGTTCTACATTACAACTTATATAATTAATTCGTGGCCTATATTAAAATCCAATTAAAAGTAAGCATGGAAATAGCTTAATTAAGGGGAAATCAATCCGATGGATACAAAATGGCGGGCTAGTCTCTGAAAAATTTTCTTGCCCTATATATGCCCTAGATAGGAGGGATGAGAGTAACACAAAGGATTTCATCCTTCCTTACTCTCCTTCCTGTTAGATGTCTCTAGACCCGCGAAACCATAAGAGGTATGCGCCCAAGAAAACAACTGATGATAATATGTAAATAACTAAGGAATTCCTGATATGACTATAAATAATTTTAACACCTTGTACTCAATATCTTCCTTCTAGGCTAGACGAGTTAAAATATTATAGCTTCTTAAGTCTAATTACTAGATACCTTACGGAAAAGAATTGTTATTATCGATTATTAAAATTATCTTACAGTTTATCAACAGTTTCGATGTTATTGTATATCTGCTGGGAAGATTCTTGAACGCCGTAACATCTATTAATCCATTGTTTAGTAGGTTTATCAAATGCTCTTTTTATTTCTGGCTTAACTTGCCCTATGGAAATCGAAGAACTTGGAGAATCTTGAGACGTTTCTTCCTTTGACAAAAGGTTTTCTGTCAGTGCTATATCACTGAAATATGATAATAGATCAGTTAAAATTCGAATTAATTACCCATAAGAACATATCTCTTGTTTATTTGCTTTAGGCCGTTTGTTCGAGCACCAACACTACGCTCCGCTTTAGTGCTTCCAGATGCACTGTAATTACAGATCTACTTTATTTTCATTTTTTACTGTATACTGTAATGGCCCATTACGTACAGTATACCGCAAAATTTTATTTCGATTTTGATTAAAGAATGAAGAAGAGAAAAACCTTTTTATTTGATCGACAATTTGCAAAAACATAGGTTAAGTAGATGGCCTTTATTTTTCTTACGTCAATAAAAATTGTTTAAAATGACATTTACTGTAATTTTGTACAAAATACTGTAATTTTATTAGTTTTCAGTAAAAAACTGTTATTTTGTAATCACGATCTGGAAGCTCTGCTCCGCTTTGTGTTCCGCGCTACCATCGTAAGAAATTTTAATTGAGGTTTAGACAATAATATAAAGATATTAGCAATTATTTTTTTGTGGTTAGTTAATAATATTACGTAAGCATTACGATTTTTATACTTACAAACAATTATGACTTTGAATAAACTCATGTTCTCCAATGTGATCTGAAATGAAGATTGATTTGTACAATGAATAGGAGGAACGCAATGATAGTACGTAGGTATCTGAAAGAGCGAACAATCCAAATTGATTTTTCCTGTTTGCGACGATCTCGGTAAGAATGGCGTCATTATTCCATGAAGAAGCGTACTTTATCAATAACGCTGGAAGTAATCTTTGGCTAAAGTGGAGCATCGTTTATCTACTTATCTCTGTAAAATTTGAATATGTACCTGTGTAACTCCAAAATGGATAATATTCGTCTGCTTGCACAAGAAAAGTCGAAGGCTCACATCATTTGCAAAATAAGAGTAGCAAACGAGTGTGCAGTCCATCTGATGGTAAATGGCCACTGTTGCCTATGGACATCTCCAATCAACTCCAGATAGGATATGTATGTTGCTTGAGGTAGGCCACAGGTAGATTTTAACCCCTGACGACTAAAGTGGAACACCTCGGACAAATATGGCCATGTTATTTTTTCCTACGCAATATATTTTTATTAACATTATCGATTAAATTGCATCATTAACGCATTAATACCCTTCCGATTAACATGTGAACAAAATATAAGTACCCTCTTACATAAGATTTGATTAGTTTTATTATTTTTGTACACTTACTATTATGACTTTCTTGCTTATATTTATCCTCATTGTACAACTTTCGACATAGTTTCTCGGTATTTGAATTTCCGCTATTAATATTTCGTTTGACCTAAATTAAAAAAAAAACATTATTAATTAGTTTGTTAACATTGTACAATAAACTATAACACTTAGTATTTTTATAATATCAAATATATAATAGCAAACGTGCATTCAACTTGGTGGTGAGTGGCCTCTTTATCTGTTCTCAACCCCAAACAAGATCTAAGTCTTAGCCAGTGGTGTAGCTGGGTAACCAAAGTCCCCGGGGCAAAAAATAAACTAGGGCCCCAAATAATCTATATGGTTTATTTATATTTCGTACGTGGGAGACATTTTCACGAGTTTAATTTATAGTTTGCAAGTCAGAGACCGAGGGCCCCCAAGCGCTCGGGGGCTCCGGGTCACTGCTTCGTCTAGCCCTCCGACAGCTACGCGATTGGTCTAACCTCAAATTGGCTACAGTCCTCAGGGCAATGTGACAACGCGTCACATTTCCCTGAGGACTTAGATGAAGATGGACAATTATTTATGCCTTACCACCACTTACTTTAGCTTGTGACAATAAAAGTAGACAAATTGTTGGATATATGTAGCTAGAAAATTAAGCATTCCGATAATACTATTCCAAGTTCTGCAAATGGTATTAGTTTAAAATAAAATATCGTCGCTTATATAACAATACCGCGCAAGTGATAATTGGTAACTTTTCATTAGAGATAAGTAACTGTAATTTTTTGTCTTAAGAATTTCCTACAAAATATACATTTACAATACCTCGCAAGTGATATTTAGTAACTTTTCAGTAGTTACTAAAATCTGTATATTTTGTCGAAAGAATTTCATACAAAACACAGTTTTTGGGCTCTCCTGAGAATTCACCAAATATCACTTGCGCGGCATTGTTATATTAGCGACGATATATAACAATACCTATATTCGTTGTAAGCACGTATCGTTAATTAAGTTATACGACATAAAACGATATTAAATATATACTTTTATCGTATCAAACATATTTCATACATTTTGACGCTTTTTAATCTTTCTCTTATTATCTTTCCATTTGTCTAGAGCCTTTTGCTGGCACATTTTCAGATAACAATACTCCGAATACCATTTACTGTGTGATATTATCTCATTCATTGATATATCTGCAAAAAGCAAAATATTAAAACAATGTGAGAAAATTTGCTTTAAGAATAATCGTACAAAGACAACATGGATCAGTGGCCTTAGTACGAGTTTAAAACGTTTTTCAAAACGATCACCGCTTACGTTTTAGGCCATAAATTTGTAATGATTTTTTACACGTTTACGTCATTGTTTTTGGCTTTAAGAATGTACATAGCATTGTTTGGTGAAAACGCCACAATACCAACTTATCCCACTTGACTCCGTACAGAAGAGCGCGATCCGAATCGTCAACGACCCAAGGATCACAGACCGGTTAGAACCTTTGGGTCTACGGAGGGACATAGGCTCCCTCTGGGTGTTCTACCGGCTTTACAATAGTGAGTGTTTCCAGTACACGTTCGTCGGCTTCCTCCTGAGGTATTCCCGGGGCGCTATGATATGGGGTTCTTCAAAAAAAGTGTGAAAAGAGCTCTCCTTCAAAGCCGGCGATACATTGGCGACTCCTTGGTGTTGCAAATGTCCATAGGCAACGGTGATTACTTTCCATCAGGTGGCCCGTCTGTCTTATCGTTAGGTTTATGCATAAAAAAAACATGAACATTGATAATTTTAAGGAAACATAAAAAACTCGTACCAAGGGCACAGATCTCTGAGGTTATATAGTAACTATTTTAGTGTTGAGTGGTAACTTTAACATACCAGAAATCTTCTCCAATACTTCATCTGTAAATTGTTGTGACAGATTGCCGTTATTTATTTCTTGCTTATTTTTTTCTATGATTTCAATATCATTGTTTAAGTAAAACTTGTTCCATATTTGAATAAAACTATTGTGCTCGTATTCATTCCAACCGCCGTATTTTTTACTTTTCGACATAAACTCTTGTAATCTTTGCACTTCCTGAAGTCATAGAAAAACAAACAAATTTTTCAAGTAAGCAAAGTTTTTAGAGAAGATTTTTTTTCATATTTAGTAAGCCATCTTATATTTATTTCTTTACGAATGTAAATTAACCAAACATAGGTACTTACTGCACATTTCAACGGAGAATTTCTAAGGACGCGAACAGGGCTAGGTACTACTTCATTATATTGTTTACTTTGTATTTTGACTTTTCCCCTGACATTACGGTTTGCTTTCGGTTCTTCTTCCAACTGTAACGGTAATCAGAACTTGGCATGACATGACATGACATGCCACCGTGTGTCTAGATCTTAATTTAATTTGTACATGTATTTTGAACTTCGTTTATCAAGTTTTATTCTCCAGTGTTCCATTGAAAACTATAGTTATAATAAATAGTGAATTGAAATACAGTACATGGTCAGTGCATCGTTTTCTTCCCGGATCTGACCGACATACTGTCGACATATAGAGGAAATACTTGATTTCGTTCTTTGCAATACAATGTACGTATGTATTTTCCTACAAAACATTCAGTACCCGTACATAAATATTTACAGTTATTGCTACCTAAAAGGTGAGGTACATTTCATTTCCTGATTATTAACTTAAAAAAATGGTATGGTAAATTATTATAATCAGACATTTAATTTGACCATTAAAATGACAAATATCGAATCCGAAACTTTTACCATAAAAGAGTGGTATTGTGTGAATGGCTCTTGCCTATAGATCATTGTATGTGGTGTGATTAATTGGTATTCGAAAAAATCTTCAACACCTGTCTTATTATTTCCTCTTCACTCTTTTGCAATGACAATAACTCCGAGTCGATAAAATCTTCAAGAGACTTAATCTTGTTATCTAATTCCAAAACGTCCTTTTTAACTTCATTGATATCTGCAAAATAATGTATATGATAATATATAAAGGAGAACCTCATATTCTTCTTCTTCTTATTTATATTGTAACTAATTATTTTACGGTACAGTGTCACTTATAATCCTACAGTCAGAAGAAAAATACTTAAATACCTACTTATCTACAGTCAGGTAATAAAAAACATAAAATATGATTCTTAATGAAAAAATTAATATGCACCTACCAAAAAAGTATCTACAACACACAAAATCTAAACTGCACTGGTATGATTACATTATTTTTATTAGATTGACAAGCAAACGAGCATGCAGTCCACCTGATGGGCAGTGGTTACCGCCGCCAATGGGCATCTGTAAGCAACTTCATACAGAACAGAGGTTCTATCTGAAGTCGATCACAGGTGCGTTGCTACGCCCGAGGACTGAGATGGTCGCCTGTGAGCCGGCAACCACACCCTTCCAACGAAACGCAAGAACTGCTTCACGCTAAAAATAGGTGTGGCGGTGGTACTTCCCCGGTCGAACTACACTGGTTCTACCACCTTTAATCATGCTCGTTTGCTACTTCCATACATAAAAAGAAAAAATAAAGCATTATGCACATCTCGTAATAATAAATAGATGTCGTACGGAAACTGGATCTAGATATAAGGAGAATAAGAAAAAATATAATAAAAGTCAAGGGCACAGTATAAACAATTAGTATTTTGAATGTCAAAGCATTTACGGACAGGACGTCTATAAACAAAGGTTCCAAAACGTTTAGCAACTTTTTAGAACAGTGGTTCTCAAACTTGGACATTGTAACGGTGTGGTCGAAACCAGCGACGGATCTAAGGTGGAGGGGGGGGGGGGATTTGTTTCTTAAATAATGGAAGCTTTTTTTGTCTTCAAATTCTTGGAATTCTTCATCTTATCTAAACATGTCGGTCTCGTAGTCTGTGAGTTTTCTCTCATATATACATATTTTTTTCTCTATGCTGGAGGGGCTGAAGGTTTACAATAAACACGCTTTATACACTCATAGCCCCGCACTACGATTTTCTTATGTCGCGATTTCTACGATTTTCTTATGTGCCATGATGAATACACAAACACCCAAGTCCAGAACAGAAATCTAAATCTATCCAGATGACTGTCTGGTCGGGGATCGAACCGCGGACTCACTGCGTGTCAGATCGGTATGATGACCGCTCCGCCACGCGGGTCGTCGATAATACAACTTTACAATGAATAATTAAACTCCGAAAATTTGTTAATAAAGAAAAAAGGCCCCCCCCTTGATGATGTATTCTTCTTTCGACTTCTTCTTCTTCTTCTTTCGACTATGGTAATAGGGGGAGCGGACTCCTTCCACATTCCTCCGCTTGACGCCCATGGGATTCACATATTAAGATGAGACTGGCCCCAAAAATCTGTATAGATTCTCTGCTTTATACACTTTATAATATTGATTCTTTGCTTTATACACTCTACTGCTTTATAATATTAGTATAATATTATAATGTTTGGTTGAACGGACTAGTCTCACTAACTACTGGTTCGAATTTAAAAAATATTTTTGTATTGAATAGTCAATTTATTGAGGAAGGCCATAGGCTATATAATGTCACGCTATGTTTTTTTCTTATTTGGTAGCGGGCCAAGCCGCGTAGCATCGGTCTAGCTTACATTAAGTTAACTTAAGGTTATCTTCAACCCATTATTGTCCCACTGCTGGGCACGGGTCTTCTCAGAATGAGAGTTTAGGCCATAGTCCATCGCGCTGACCAAGTGTGAATTGGTTCACTTCGCACACACCGTTGAGAACTTTTTAAAGAACTCTCAGATGTGTAGGTTTCCTCACGATGTTTTCCTTCATCGTAAAACAGTGATAATTAACTTCTAATACGCACATAATTTTAGAAAAATCAGTGGTGCGTGTCTGGTATTCGAACTCCGGACTCCCGATCGAAAGACCGAGTTTCAACCATTCGGCTATCACTGCTGTATTATTAAAATGTATCAATTCCGCGATAATCTTAGTCTAAAATCATATATTAACAAGAAATATACTCAATCTTAATGCTGAGAGTTTAGGCCATAGTCCACCGCGCTGGCCAAGTACGATTTGGTAGGCTTCGCACAACTTTGAAAACTCATTTTTTGAGAACTCTCAGGTGTGTTTCCTCACGATGTTTTGTTGATTAAGGCGGTCATATCGAATGACTAATTACGGGGAAATAGCATTAATACGAGTAGCAAGCGGATATACAATAAACATATTTTTTACTTTGCTAAGCGGAAAATCCTCTTGGTGATAATTATATATATTACGTAAGTATGTTTTGTTTTATTTTGTGGTCGCAGATAAAGTTTAAATCGCGTCTTCACTGCTGATAAGAAAGAATAATGGATGAGATTTATTAAAACAAGCTTTCATTTTGCGTTTAAAAACATTTATTTCTCAAAAGATTTTGCACAAAATCACTTACAGAGAAATTACAACATATTATAACAAACAATTTTGATTAGCGTAGTAGTTTAGATTTTCAGTCTTAAGCACAGAAACAATGCAAAATTGTATTTTTAAGGCTCATTGCGCGTCAGACCGGTATGGTCAAACAGAACTGCTTCACGCTAGAAATTAGTGGTGATGATACCTCCCGGTCGAACTACACTGGTTCTACCACCTGGTGAAATCCCAGGTCCCTATCAGAGGTAATATTAGGTTATAGGAGAGGTTACATTATCAGAGGTTTCTCAGCAGAGGTCATCATCCGATCCGGTGGTAGTATAAGAAAAAATATTGTAAAAGACAATTTGTAAGTGCCCCCGTAGGCCTATAATAAAAAAAGACATTTCATTTCATTTCTAGCGTGAAACAGTTCCTGCGTTTCGGAGGAAGGGTGTGGTTTCCGGCTTACTATAATATGAGACGTGTTTTTAGTGCAACGCATCTGTGATTCAGATAGAATCCCTGTTTTGTATAAAGTTGCTTAGAGAAGTCTATGGGCGGCCGTGACCACTTTCCATCAGGTGGAGTGCAAACTAAACGAGTTTGCACTCCACCTGATGGAAAGTGGTCAGTGCTACTTCAGTGTTATAAAAATTTAAATGAATTTAATGGCTATCATTTCGTAGTCAGACATATAATTATTTTCCTTGACTCAAGAACTGCGAATGATTTCCGTTCGATTCTATCAAACATATTTCTCGGAATTGTTGCATGCGCTTAGGCAATACATGCATACATGCCGTGATGCGATATAAACGTGGCGAAGCTATAAGAAGCATGTCTATCAGGGCCGTTACTGATTACGGAACGGATCCTGCTTGTCGGTATAACTGACGTGTTCAACGCAAAGTCATGTGAACATCTTGTCTATTGTGTTATTAATAAGTACGACTTAAAAGTTAGTGTTGAATCAATTTTAAACCGTCATGGAGAATAATTCTCGGTGACGGCGTAATTAAATTATAAAATAAGTATTAACTGCGAATTAGATTTGTGAATCATTAGTGAAAAACCCTAATATGGCCTGGATACACCATTGCATATTTTACTTATTCCTGGTAAGTTCCGTTTAAATTACTTTACTACAAAGTACATACAAATTATATCTATTTCAAGGTGCCCTTTGTAGCAACTTGTTGTGTGTAACTTCGAAGACGTCACCGCCATATATTTCCGCCTAATAACAAATATTAAGTCCTGCTGTTTTTAAGGAAAGAGTTGTTTAGACGACCTATTTATCCAAGGCGTCTCAACTTATTTCTCACAGCATCTTTTATGCCGAAACCCCCGATAAGACGTTAAATTATCTGGGGTTGATTACATACGTCCGAGGACGGCAGTTGCCTTTTACTATCAGGTGTGTGCTGTTTGGCTGTGTGCTCGTTTGCTACTTCAATATTTATATGATAAAACATTCGCCAAAAAACATTAATACCATATTAATAGTTGAATATCAAGTGAGGTTAAGAGGTCATAAGCCTCAAATAGTCCACATACCCGATGACTAATTTGAGACGTATTACGTGCGTCACTCCCAATATGTCCATCCCTTATCACGTCTCACAATCCAATAGTCGTACTATACGCAAACACAAATGTAGTGATTTTTTTTAGTATGGAAGTAGCAAACGAGCATGCAGCCCACCTGATGGTAAATGGCTACTGTACATCTGTAATCAACCCTAGGAAAGATTAAAGTCTCACCTAAGGTTAACCACAGATGCGTTGCTACCCCTGAGGACTAAGAAGGAATGCCTCGGAAAAGTATGTCTTCCTTACCACACCCTTCAGACCAGAATACA
>DWLI01003232.1:0-12052 GCA_018249915.1 Cecropterus dorantes dorantes
TAAATATAATTTCAGAACCACAGTTTTAATTAATAATTTTTGTGTAAGATTGTACATGTGACATGCCAGTAGGAATGTGGGTTGCCCCAAATGTGATCTCTCTCTCTCTCTCTCTGTGTGAGTGAGAGAGAGAGAGAGAGAGCGGAGGGGAGGTCCAAAATCATGAAAATCGCATGACTTAATGTATGGATGACCTCTCAGTAGTCCAAGCGTTAGAAAAAAGATAAAGAAGACCAGCACCTATTCAATACGATGAATGAAAAAGTAGTAGATTATATTAAAAACAATAAAGACCTATATTGAAGGATGTAAAATTTAAGAAGCGCTAATATTTCAGGTGAAAACACTTATAGGTACTTAAATTAATGACGTAAAGCTGACGCAAATAAAACGTGTGCCCGTTATCTGCTTATCAATTTTAGCGTGATTTATGAGATTTATCAATGCAAAAATAGTTTAACATTGAAATACATTCAGGTGTAAGTTGCTTTAATTAGAAGAGAATTTGTAGGAAAAGTATCGAATTATAGTCATTACTTAGGCGATTTGTTGGTATTTCAAATTTTGCACAACTATTAAGTAGAAAACTAGTCATGGTTTAAACATTAAAACAAAACCCGATTACTTAAAACGATTTTTTTTAGTTTATAATGATACAATTACAATAGGTCCCGGGTTCGATTCCCGGCAAGACAAACATCTGAATGGTGAATTAAGATTTCTGTTCTGGGTCTGGGTGTTTGTGTATTCATCTTAGTGTGTCCATGGCACCCGGTACACAGGAGATAATCCAAGCGCGGGTCTATGAATATAGAAAGCGTGTGTATTTAACGTATAAACAATATAACCTTAGCCTAAAAATCCTCAACGCTATATCGCGTATCATAAATGCACTCTAATTGTCCTCATTGCGGTCATTTAATATCGGTTATACAATTGTTCTTATGAGCTGCGTTATCGCAGAATATCAGTTTCTCTTGTTATCTGAAGTCATAACAAACGGTTCAAGCTGATAAGAGTGAAAAAAAGTTTTAATACCATATTATCTTGTCTATTTTAATTCTAATATAAATATATTTTGTCTTATATTAGACATTACAAGGTCGACTACATTCACACAAATACTTATCTCTATAACCACTTCAAGTTAATTATATCATTATAATTATCGTCGTTTGATAGTGTTTGTGTATCAATCAATCTGTTGAACAATCAATAATTTTATAATCATGGAATTAAATGTGCCTGAGTGTCGGCTTCAGACGGGCTTATGATATGAATTTTATAATGCAGTGATATTCAAACTTACTTCAAGTACCGTCAACATTGAAAAATATTATTTTAGTACCCTTCAAATTTTTAAAAGAGGAAATTTAGACAAGCTAATTCCACAGGAATAATAATATAAATATAATAAAATTAAAACAGAAGTTTAGAATTTATTATAAAATATTAGAAAAACAGATCAGCTATGAACCCCCGATTACTTTGAGCGCCTTTCAATTTTCTCCGGGTTTTTTAAGGTCTCCTCGTAGTTCTCCAGAGAAAGGTGCGTTGCCCACTTAAAATACTGTTACAGTGGGACAAACGAGGAAAACATATTTAGACTGATCCCAAAAATATTTTCAGGAAAATATAGTCAAAAATATTCATGTACAAGGAAAAGATTATATAATTTTTACTTGTAATGAACACAATCAATACAATTAAAATTTTGTAAAACATTATTATTCATGGAATTTTCATATTGTATCGATTTATAACTGGATTCATTCAAAATCATAGAAGAAATTTTTAGAACTTTTTTTGAACCAAGGGCAGTTAGAGGCTAGGTTGTGTCACTTGGTGTTTGCAAAGTTCGATTGAACATTTTTGGGTCATTGTAGACATCATCCACGTATTGATACGTCGGAGAAGAGCAGATGTGATTTTTTTTCACTTGGGTTCTCTGCTGGTTACGCCCATGTTTTGAACTCTCACAAATTTTATTTATATGCTAGCGGGATATATACTGAAATATCATTTTTGATTGGATTTACTCACGAGTTATAAACTTCACTTGTGTAACATAGACTCATAATTGCGTAAAAAATTATATAATTTTGTTTGAACAACTGTGGTTTATTGTATCTGCTCTAGAAAATATTAAACATATATCTCATTGAACAATAGCAACGGTTATAGAATTGAACGTTTCATTTAAGCATCTAAAGATACAACAAATACCTTTTTTAAATATTATGTTTAAAAAAAATACAAATTTTCTTATTTTTACCACCTTTACCACTATGTTGTACTTTTCTGATCTCATTTAGTTTAATTAACGATTGTAAATGACTTTTTCCATTACAAAATACACTTTGAAATATACCAAATCTGAGTTATGATTCCAATGCAGCTCATGGCCAACCATAACCCGCATAAAGGAAATGTTATTTGTATATATTTCAATTTGCAGCATTTCTATAGAGAATGAGTATTAGGCCGAGTGGAACGAGTTCCGTCAACCCATTATTGTGCCACTGCTGGCACTGGTCTTCTCTTAGATTGAGAGTTGGAGGCCATGGTCCACCGCGCTGGCCAAGTGCAAATTGGTAGACTTCACAAATTTTAAAGAACTTCTTAAAGAACTCTCGGATGTGTAGGTTTCCTAACAATGTTTTTCTTCACCATAAAGCAGTGATAATTAACTTCTAATACGCAGATAATTTTAGAAAAATTAGTGGTGCGTGCCTTGGATTCGAACCTCGGACTTCCGATCGAGTGCCCGAGTTAAAACTATTCGGCTATCACTGGGCAGTCATTACTTAATCGAATACTTAATTGAAAAACAACAAGTCATTACTTAATTGAAAAACCATTGTTTTTCAAATATCGATCGATAATTGAAAAATAATGATTTTAACACTTATGTTCAGAAATATTCAATTATTTATTATTTTATTTTGGATTATTATATGAACCATAACTACTTTGGCCTTATCTTAGTAACTTATTTTTTAAAAAGTTTCTTACACTAATGCGTAGATTCAAAGTTAATGCAATTTCGCTTTTTGACACAAAATTCAACTTTTTAACACCCGTTGCATTCCTCTACGTCACATGAAGTTTTAACTATCACATATTGCGATATTATATAATGAAGTTTTTATTATTTCCTGGATATCTTCTAACACGTGTCTCTAATATCTCGTTTATGAGGTCTCTGTGAGGATCGTAAAGCACCATTTTCTGTTGCAACTTTCATATCTTACGTTACGATTTATGTGTATAATGTAATAAGGATAGAACTTTGTAGACCAACTGCAGCGGCAACACCGTTCTAAGGGAACGTATCCAAACCACGTGACCATTTCAGGGGGGTTTCAAATACCACGATTGGTTACAGGGAGTAGTCAAAGTCACGTAGTCGTAAAAGAATTCTCGGCCCATTTAAAGAAAAAATAATTTCGAAACCCGTATTAATGAATTTCTATGTGAACATTCGAGTGAGAGGGGGTCTACTTACATGGATGGTCAACAAGGGGAGGGAGGGTTGTCAAAACTTATTGAAAACGGGTTCCGTGGTTTGTGTGCGTCCCTAAGTACTTCTACATTTACTTAGGCCATGAAACATTCTTGGCGTTGCAAGCGTTAGCGGTGACCGATATTTGTCACATTTTGCTACAATTTAGAAATAAATAATTATGAAACGTCCCAAGATGGCGTATCATTATTTTTATTCATCCCCATAATACGAATAACAAATGAAAGAATGAGGAAAATACGAAAAACAACATGACATTACAGAAAACCTTGTTTTATAAATCTTTTTTATGTATATATTTTCTTAAGATTTTTTCATATGTTCTATTACTTACCCAATTTTATAAGACACAGCGTGTTACGGTTTTCTTATTGATAATTTTAAAAATGCGTGTAAAATGTACAATAAGCGTGTAATAAAGGTAGCGTGGGAGGTTTACTACGGAACATCCAATAACAGTTTTATGAGGTCTTTGTAAGGTCGTGATGCCTCGTTACATTTTAATGTACTCTCTTTATAGTTGAACTGAAAACTAGACATTCCGGTTTCGAGGTAATGTTTTGTTACATATTTCTGTGTAAGGCAGAAAATTATTTACAAATCAGCCTCAGTATTCCACTGCTGTTAACAAAAGAAAGTTATGTTTAAAGTGTTTTTTAAACTTTCTTTTTCCTTAAAAAGTTAATATAGAAATGAGGTGGCTTCCCTCAGTTTTTTTTAAGTTGAAGTAGCAAACAAGCATGCAGTCCACCGGATTTTAAGTGGTTACCACCGCCCATGGACATTTGTAACTTTATATAGAACAGGGGTTCTATCTGAAGTCGATCACAGATGCGTTGCTACTCCTGAGGACTGAGATGGTCGCCTCATATACGTCTTCCGCACCCTTCCACCGAAAGGCAAGAATTGCTAGAAATAGGTTTGGCGGTGGTACTTCCCCGGTCGAATTACATTAGTTCTTACCACCTAGTAAATCTCAGTTGTGGTGAGTCGTGCCAAATAGGTATTATATACCATTTGATTTGGTATATTAAAAGTGCTTACATTTTTTTATGTAAATAGCTATGACTAACAGAAAAACAAATTAGAAATACTAATTAGATTTTTTTTACGTCATCTTACGTTATATTTTTATGAGTAGTTGAACCGTGGTTTAACCTAGATTTAGGAAAATAAACAATTATTAAAACAGTGATAACTTTGGTCAGAGTATATGGATTTAAATGAAAGAAATGTTAACATTAGATAGAGCAAGTACATTATAATGAAAGATATACAAGTAATTTGTTAAGATATGTATCATAAATGTATTATGATCCCTTAAATTAATTGTGATAGTTTTGATGCAAATTCAAGCGCTCAAACAAACAGAAAAAAAAACTAAAATTTTTTGTCATTATTTATTCTACCAAACATTTGTAGCAAATATATGCCATATACTACAGGCCCAATTTTAATTTTCATTATGTGCATGGATTTCCATTCACTTAATGATTTTCTAATACTCGTAAATAGTTAATTAATTTCAACCATAAATAGAGTGTGTTAAAACCAATATCAATCAGTGGACTCGGTCGGAAACTCGTAAACATTTGAATCTCTTTACGACCAGAGACAATTTATGGGCCGCCATATTGGAAAAGCGGGAAATACGCATCGTTATGGAGCTTTTCATGATGGCGGTTCTTTGATTTGTGTATAGAGTTTTAGAGGAAAACTTTACGTTAAGTAAATATGAAGTGATCAATTTAAAATACAAACATGTTTGTCTATGGTTCTTTGAAATTTATGATATTTGAAAGAAAAATGGACGCGAAGATTAATAAACTTAGGCTTAAAGGCGCTAAATGAAGGTCGTAAAATATTTAAATCAAAAAATATGATATTCGATATTGAATTGTTAGTATATAGTATTAATTAAGTTCTGTGGTACATACGTTCAGTGGTACTCAGCAGTCAAAACTGAGTTTTCGCTGTAGAGTGAGACAAAAGAAATTGTCGTACAAATATACATTAATTCACGCTAGAAAAACATACCCACTTCTGATGCAGTTGGTAGAAAGAAATTGAATGATAAACAAATTAGATGATATTAATAAATAGGTCGATCTTAAAGGCTGCTGTACCGGTTCTCATGGGATCTGAGGAAAATGCTTAACAGGAATAGTTCCATAATAATAGGATTTCAAGTTAAACAATACAAAGCCTTGTAGACACATGCCTTATGAACAAGGCGCTTTGACTCGTCTCCAGATTGGAACCAATAAAGGGGATTCCTTGCGCCGTTCGCATTTCTCGATGTAGGTCTCTTGAGGGTCAAGTGATTTTCTCACTGTGATATTCAGTAAATACCTAGTTTTTGAACTTAGAAGCAAGCAAGCGAGCAGTTTAACTGTTAGTAAATTCATTGTCCTGTATCGACTAAAATAAAATCTAGACAGGAACAGGACACATCTATAGCCATCTAGAATAATTCTAGACGGCTATAGAAGTGTCCTTTGAAAAATCACAACGCCTTGTTTTATTATAAGATTAGAGTGTTCCCGCGGCCCCGTCAGCTTTGGTCACGTTTACTACGGTAATTTTCCTGTTTGTTAATCTAGGCCATAATCTCTGTGTAACAAAATTCATTCAAATCCAGTCAGTAGTTTTTCCGTGGAAGAGTCACAAACACACACATCATTACAAACATTTGCATTTATAATATTAGTAAGATTGAAGTAACCAATGTCTCATAAGCATATTTCAATGGCTTCTCTAATTAATTCGTTCCTATTTTAATATGTTATAGATTTAAATATAATGTACATTAACGTTAATTGGTTAATTAGCACTGGTTAAATACATGTTTATTATTAAATGAAACACTTTATACTTAATGATTTTTTATGTTAACTTTACAATAATGCAGTTTTTACTTGACTTACACAATCAACACTTTAAAATGTCACAATTAAGTATATACCACAGGGCTGAAATAGGGTTGCCCTATATAAAGGGCCAGAGACAACCAATACACAACAGTTGTATCAGATGAATTTATTATTATTATTTCTTATTTATTATATTAAAAGTGGGTCTTTTAAACTTAAAACAGTGTAATATTAAAATTAAACGCAATATTATACAACATATTGCGTTTGAGTACCGATAAAATATAATTATATAAAACATAATTATTTTCAATCACGCCGAATATAATTACGAGCGAATGAAAGCGACGGTACAACGTTTTGCTCGAACAATGCCATCATTTATTTAATTTGTCAACAATGATTCTGTGGGTCTTTTATGGCATGAATGTAAAAACAATATCGCGATATTCCCACAAGCCGTGACGATCCCGTAATATTGCAAGCACGGGCGTTTCAATGAAATTGATTGAGGAATTTAATTAAAATTTTCGACGTCCTAACCATAGAGTATAAGACGCATAGAAATGGTTTCTATATTATAAGGTTCGTGTAGGTACCCGCATCTTTATAGTTGAACTGAAAACAGTACAGTCATGTTATATTCCTATTTAAATATATATAATATCTCATTAATTATTAACAAATGAAATAGTTAAGACACTTTTTAATTTAATGGAAATTAAGTCCTTTATTCAAAAATATTAACTACCACCATAATGAAATTGTAATAAGGAACCTTAGACTTGGCACGACTTTATCTAGATTTCATTACTTTTTAGAGATAAACAAGCAGCTCCATCGAGACTTGGCTAGTTTTTTACAGAATGTTTTCGGTCGGATATATAGTATATCTATTATACAAAGGAATATTAGAAGTATACTCTTTTCTGGGATGAAAGCAACAGATACTCTTAAAAGCTAAAGTACTGCGCTTTTATAGCCCATCCATGCATTATACAATGGTCATTTTTAATAACCAATTAACTATCTCGCATGTTGATAAATACTTTTTTCTATACATACACACACACATAGAAAATGATAATGCAAATAAATTATATACAAATAAAGGAAAGTAAAAATAAAAGAGTTTGTTAATAAATTAAAATCTTACGACACGGGACTAAAATGTGATCAATAGGAGACAGAGTTTTCAATAGACTTTAGTAAAAACTTACATAATATATGCGCTATACTATTTCTATATACAAAATGAAACTTCTATTTTTTATTTCATCTGTGGAGACAAATCCGCTGCGTGTTGGTGTACACCTACGCATTGAACCTTAACGAATAAAGTTACAGGTACCTTTTTAATTTTAGAAAGTCCCCTAACTTATTAACACGACCTATTTCACGTTCAAAAATTACTTGGATATGTTTCAAAGTCTTAAAATAACTGTTATTTCTAAACATATATCCTTTACTGTCCTAGCCACTCATCTGTGGAACTCTCTACCTGTATCAATTCGTAATGCCCAATCCCTTTATTCCTTTAAAAATCTTGTCAAATCCCATTACCTAACACTTTAACTCTATTTCTGTGTTGAATCGTCTCCTCTAGCTCTTTGCTATCTCTAACTTAATATCATATTACAATTATTGCTGTGCTAAATTCCTAATTTTTTCATTCTTTAATCAATTCCTTAATTTTTTTCTTGCACGAATTATTTAATTAAATTATTGCACCCTACCTGCATATTCTTGATGTCCTTACTCACTTTGACTCCGAACGCAAAGGTAGTCTGGAAGAAATCGCTGTTTAGCGATAAGAGCGCCTTTTGTATTTTAAAATTGTAAGTTTTCATTGTATTGTTTTCTTTCTATGGGTACAATAAAGTAAATTATTATTATTAGTATCACGAGACTTACCTAAATCACAAATATATTGGTTCCTGTCGAATATGAGAGATTGCGACGTAAAATTTAATATGTCTTAAAAATCTTATAAAAGAAACAATATATTGTTGTATAGGGTATAAAATATATAGCGACATAAGTAGTTCTACTACATGAAATAAACTTCGATCAAATACAAAACACTATTAACTTCCGGCGACTGACGCGAGGTATGAAAGCGCTATTGAAAGCCTTGCTGATAACGATTCCATAGTAGTATATTGGTTTCTATAGATGACCTATATAGCTGACGTTAACGTGTAAAGTAAACATCACGTGGTTCATGTAGGTACCAATGTCGTATAAAGATCCGATAACAAACAATTCAATTGATATTATGAAAACCATCCTAATGATCTTTCTTACTCTGCATCACCTAGGAACAGTGTAAATTGCTGAAATGTAGAGAATTTAATGATAAAGAGTACTAAATATGTAGAGACATTTTATAGGAATCCCACCATGGTATTAGTAGACAAAAATATACGTTAAAACCTGTTTTTTTTACATGTCACTCAAACATGCCACGGGTGTTTGCTACATTATTATTCTAGTCAAACATTATTTCACTAAATAAACTTATTTTTATTTACAAAAACACATATATTTAACATTTATTTTTAGTAGTTATAATAATTGTATTTATACAGTTTTTGTATATATATATAATACCTAAGCTAAGAATATAATGCACATATATGAAATAATTTAAAAATTGTCTTTTATAAAAAATTACAGATTATTTTGTATAGTTCAGTAATACCTTATGCTTAGTTTGATTTCCATTAACCAAGCTTTAATTTGCATAAGATCAGTGCAAAGCTATCGGTTTTAATTGATTTTAATCAAACACGTACATCAAACCGCTGATGCATTTGTCTACAAAGGTGTGCAAAGTGTACATTCATGATACCTTATTGCAACTTTATCTATTTATCTTCTCTTTACTTGTTTACTCACTTTATTAACTCATACGAGTAATATGTTATTGTGATTCTTTCAAATCAATGCCGTATAATAGCTCAATATAGAGACAAGTTAAGTATCTATAGTTAAAAAGTAATTAATTATATATTGTATATATAATTTCTCTCGGAACCGCGGAAATAACTAGTAGTATATATTTTAAGGTAACATCTAGTATTAATAAGACCATAAAAAGTAATTAAAAAGACATTGTTTATATTTTTTCTCTCGGAACCGCGGAAATAACTAGTAGTACACATTTTTAGGTAACATTTAGTATTAATTTCATTAAAATTCATCCACTCCATCAAAATTTATTACAATTTAAGTTATGTTATTTCATTAAAAGCGGGCAATTCCGCGGAGCAAAGCTAGTCTACACATCTTTACATATCAATAAAATTGAAGTGTCTCTTTGCAATATCAAAATAACAGCTTTTAACTAAATGAATATGAAAATATAAACGATACTGATAACAATACATACATCAAATAGTTCATACATTGTACTTGACGAGCGAGAATTAAATAAATTCCGCTGTTTTGCATTACAATCTTTACTTAAACAAGTTTAAATATTTTTGTATAAAAAGTACAACATATTAAAAAGTACAATATATTGATCATGGAGATTTTTAATAAGTCATTTCTAATTTTAAGAGAAGTATAATGCTTTAGGTTTTGTCTGCCGATATTTATTTCTTTTTATATCAGTAATGTAGAGTCTCTGTAAACTATGCTTGATAGATGAGTTTATTAAAAAATAATAAGTATTCTAACTTAGTCCTACAAGCAGTTACGTACCCATGGATAGTTAGCCACCGACCTTAACCAGAACTTTGGTCATATTCAATTGGGTGACAGTGAGCACATAGCATCAGGAGCTCTGGATACTCCTTTACTGCCTCCGTTGAATAGAAAATATATAATTTTTACGTGAAATCGATCACAAAAAAGAACAATGTTGGAAAAACCTCAACTAAATAAGCCTTACCACACCCTAGTACATTAAATATCAACATTACACCTCACCACGTGCCACCGCAGTCGAACCACAAGTACATACGAGTCCTACCGCCTTTTTAAGTACTCATAAGTAATAACACTACTAGCTATGTAATTTCATACTACCTATTTATATATATAGGCTTTGTATCATTCATTTACGTTATTTTACAATACGCTGAGTTCCGTACGCGTCGTGAAATGACAGGCTGCCACTCAGTGGCGTGGGTTCCGCTCTTCAGGCTAATTGTTAACGGCAACTCGAAGGAAATAATTATACAATAACAATAAATGTGTACTATGTACCATGTACCATGCAGTATTATCCATAGGGGGAAGGTTTTTCACAATGCCTTTTTTGTATTAATTTGAATGCGTTTGACATACGAAAAGATAAAAAGACATTAAATATTTGAATATTTTTGCTATTTGATAACATTATATAGACGAATGACTTCCCTATTAATACTGCCTTACTCCTAAATTCCCTTTAGTTTTTACGACAATTCTAACCGCGCCCATGCTTAGTTAAACCAATTATGATTTGCAATATGTAAGGGCCTACAGCAATACCAACTTCAGGTCAATTCTAGGCAAACAATAGTAAATAATTGATCTAATTTACTCACTTAAGGCTACATCAAAAGCAATTGTCCAATTGTCAGAACACTACTTAGTACCCCATTACAAACTTTAACGCCAGAAGCACGCAAATTCCGGAATCTTAGTGCGATCTGGTACTCAAGTGGCGGAAAGGAGGACATCCTTGTTACTGCAAAATGAGACCATGTGTTAATCGTACCCCTGATATGGACATGTGTTATCATTCCATTTACTTAATTCATTAATTTTTACTAAGGAGTATTCGTTCGGAGAGGCACCACCGTGACACCTGGGTATTACTAGCGTGAAGCAGTTCTTACGTGTCGGAAGGGTGTGATTACCGGCTCTCCTTTATAGGTAGGAAGACGCCGTGGTCTTCAGGACTAGTTACGCCTATTCCATCTGAATATTCTATCAACGACCCGCGTGGTGGAGTTGTCACCATACCGGACTGACGCGCAGTGGGTTCCGGGTTCGATTCCCGGCCAGACAGACATCTGAACGATGAATTTAGAATTCTGTTCTGGGTCCTGGTGTTTGTGTTTACGTCTTTGTGTGTCCATGGCACCCGCTACACAGGAGAAAATCCTACTGCGGGGCTATGAGTGTAGAAAGCGTGTATTTACCTAAATTAGGCATTTAAGATACCACTAAATTATTGGACTGGACAAAGGTATAAAAAGTGTCTGTTTTTGTCATAAAATGTTGAGAGAATTTTCTGCACACTGACATGTAAAATCGACACAATAAATCTGGTCTCGACGTCAATTATTATTGAACCGTTAAGATAACAAGTAACATTGTTAAAACGTTAAAAAAAATCCGACTGCTTCAAACCGACTAATCGCCTCAGTTTCAGACCATTGTTTTTGCCCGACTGAGTCAAAAG
Organism: Cecropterus dorantes dorantes; assembly: GCA_018249915.1. Classification (NCBI taxonomy): domain Eukaryota; kingdom Metazoa; phylum Arthropoda; class Insecta; order Lepidoptera; family Hesperiidae; genus Cecropterus; species Cecropterus dorantes. The sequence goes on from DWLI01003232.1 coordinate 11,804, forward strand.
GAGGGTAATGTCTTTTGAGCGAATGTACGTATGTTATATAAACATTCATTGGCACGCGCTTCAGCCCAAACTGCTTGACGGTTTGTGACGTATGACATACCACTAGATTCGTCTCAGTTTGGAAAGTGAGACAGGCTATATAATTTTAAAAAATGGCGCCTGAAATAAATAGGGACAGGCAGGGATTTTTTTATCATTTCGACAATATGGGTGCCAAATGAAAGCTAGTAAGTAGACAAATATAAATAT
>DWLI01003233.1:0-12052 GCA_018249915.1 Cecropterus dorantes dorantes
CAAGTAAATCTTTTTATAGAAAAGTTTAAATGTTATTTTTTTTTCTCCGTTATTAACTTTTTCTACAAAAATTTTATTTTTCCGTTTCCTTTTTCTAAATAAATTTTCTTTATCTAAATAAACTATAACTATGCAAAATAAAACACTCTACATCCACGCAGTATTCCTAAAAAGGGATTAAAATTTTCTAATATCTATTCCCTACATATTTTACGTCGCGCTGTGTTAAAGAATGATTAGGTACAAGCAATATAATTTATTACACCGTCCAATTAACTTTAATTGGACAGATTTAAATGCAAATAAATGCGTACATGTTTCCTACATGTATAAAAGACTCTCGTGATGACTTGTGTAGCGTCTTATTATTTTTATCTATGTTCTCTACTTTAATTTTTGTACTATTAACTATATCTTCTAAAAAAATAATAACCGACTACTAAATAAAGCTTCATATAGTTCGAAGTCGGCGCTTAACATAATATTTTTCGCTGGACTATGACAATGAAACTATATACAATATGAGCGACGTCTTCAGAACTACGTATCTACTTAATCAACATTTATTTTATTATTGTGTGTATATGCAACCAGCAAATGGTTAACTTTTATTCTGTAGGCATTTAGTACCCCTACATCATCAGGGTTGCAGAGTTGAAGGTCTATATACCTCAACATTGAGGAATATATTAAGCTTATTACACATTCATAAGCACCAAATGGCAAACTTTGATGGTTTTGTCTCGCAATACTCTTGCACAAGCAGGATCGAAGAGTTGAAGGTCACTTTTCATTATATCATTTTATCCTAGATATTCTTTGTTTATTCAAGTTCATTTCATTCAATTGGATCGGCTGAAGCTGAGTTATTTTCAATTAATTTAAATAAGTGCCTATAAAACTAGAGGTTTTTCTCGATTTGCTTGGGATTCCGTCGACAGACCCTGACTTGGTGACAAAGGGAACAAACTGCAAATATACCCTACCAAAAAAACGGAAGGTTGGCGAAGTCATCGGTGTAAATGCATATATAAAAATAGACCAACAGAATCGAGAACCTCCTCCTTTTGAAGTTAGATAAAAATTATGTATTAGGTACATTTTAGTGGAAAATTTGCTGAAATATAAGTATCCAGTATACAATATCCCACCCAAAACATTCTGTAAAAAACTAGCCAAGTCTCGTTGGAGCTGCTTGTTTATCTCTAAAAAGTAATGAAATCTAGACAAAATCGTGCCAAGTCTAAGGTTCCTTACTACGATTTCTTTATTATTATAGTTAATGTTGCGTGACTCGGTCGTTGACTTCTACCCTCTAAAGTATAAAGAATGTTCAGTCTTAAGTTTTATCTTGTCTTAAGTTACCAGGTACTTCAGATCTTAGATTATCCTAGTTTTTATAGTTTTCACTTTATGCAGCCATTAAACCCTAGCTCTGTACCAGATTTCAGCTCTCTGAGTTTATGGGAAGTACTAGTTATATTGTGATGATCATGAGTGAGTGAGCGTCATAAATGTGAAACTTTGCTTTCGCTTAACTTTGGAACTAAATGACCTACAGACTTGAAATTGGATTTTAAGTATGTGGGTATAGCCAACTGAATTTCTGCGATCTGGTCTTATCCAGAGGTTCTCAAATAGGTGCCTGAAAATGCGGCGAAATGGTTCCAGTTCCAGGATGGTACGGCAGTTTTTGCTTCGCGCTCGACTTGGCGGGGGCACTACCTACAGATTGAATTGTATTATACTCATGAATAAAGAAAATAAAGGCTTCGAATGTTCTGTACCCCTGTCACCACCTTTTAAATCAGATCACAAAAGCGCTTAACTGTTAGAACGAACTTCCTTATCGCGCGTTGCGAAAAGGGGCTACACGAAAAAAATTAAGACCAAAAGTTGTAACGACACATTTTGCTATAGATGCTAGCGCGCGCGCTGCAAGCCGTGCTTGCGCGTGTTTCTCTGTCTGTCTCTCTCTCTCTCTCTCTCTCTCTCATCATATCTTCGTTCCATCCGGGTGTCCCTTGACACCTCTCAAGTTTTTTGTTATAAAATTTAGCGTAACAGAAAAATACATTTATACGGACCCGACAGACGTTGCCCTGCATGATATTTCAAGCGATTAGGATATTAAACAAAATATGAAATGAAAGACTAATAATAAAATAGTTTCATTATTTTTTTTTGATGATATAACGTCAAATTCTCTAAAAACAATTCGTTATAATGTTTGTTTAACTTTATCTTAATGCAAGTTGATGAACAATATTTTTACTTAATTCCTGAGGAGTATAAATGAATAAATTTGACGGTTTTCCTACGCATTAAAATTTCTACATAGCTGAATATAATACGCTCAACATTTACGTAAATCCGATGCATATAATATCAAAACATAGCATACAAAAAAATAAATGCATTGAATGAATACAAACACAAAAAGAATTAATGCGTGCACGAAAAATCTTTCAAATCGATCCAGCCGTTTAGTTGCAGTATAGATAAATAACCTAGATACTTACTGCAGCGCCATCTGCCGGGCTGATTTGTGAATCTAAACCATCCAGATAGCCACTAAAACGCATACAAATAAAAACATTCAAATCGGTCCAGCCGTTTAGAAGGAGGAGAAAATTTAAAAATTAAAAAGTTTCGAAACAATAAATGATTTAATACATAGTCACAATAATTTTCTCAAATTTTAATGAACTGTAATATCTACGTTAGAACTGGCAAATATGCAGGTAAGTAGTTATTTTGACTGCTGCAGAACGGCTTTCTCACTGTTTTGGCAACGACAGAATATTTGCAGAGGCTGGCTTGGAACGTCCCGTAGGTTATCTCGACGGTGTTCATTGTCCAATCGAAGGTTACCACTGGAGGCCCTAGTGGGTTGTAGACGTCAACCTGCACGTACTTTAGTATCGCACATTCTGGGACCTATAATGAAATTTAATGTTATCATCGAATTCGCCAAACTATTGGAGTGGTAACAGTAACGATTTTGTTGAAATATTGTATTTAAATATTATTTTTCCTTTTCCAGGATTTAATAAGATGGTGCTGTAAAATTACGCAGCCTAAGGTTTTGAAGTAGTGCGGTTTGTATTCCATCCGAAAACTTTTTTGGACAAATATCTACGTATAGGCTAGTTTAGAAAGCCTGCGTATAGAAAGTCACCAAATACCTTCAGCCATAATATAGATGAATTGCTTGTCGATGATTCCTTAAGTGACAACGATATTATTTATGTAATTTTAGGTGTCTTTGCAGCTCTAGAAGGTGATAATGATGAAGAGAAAAACCAACCCCCTGCACAATAATCCTCTTCACCGCAAAATAATTTCAAGAAGGTTTTCAACTTTGCATTAAATTAGAAAATCATTTTCTTATTAATGATCCCAATTTCGAATAAGTCTTTAAATTAAAACGTGTGCTGCAGAACTGCATGTCTGGATGAGGTAAGCTACATAACAAGTATTAGTAGAAGAAGTACTAGAATCGTCATCACAGAGTTTAATTACTAATAATATTGTCAAAAAAGAAAGAGCTACATAGAACGAGAGTGATGACTAAAAATCTATGGCTTTTAGCGCAAATATCTCTTGTAGAGACAGTATCTTCTGCTTTTCAATAAAATAAAATAAATTATGTTTAAATACAAGATAATTTTAAACTTTTGTCTGAAAGAAGTTCATATAAAAGTATATATCTAGTAAGTTTTATATGCGGTTTTAACTTAATTTTAACTCGTTTTTCGTGATTTCAGAAGTGAGAACATTTAGAATAATTTATAGATTTAGAATAATTCAACAAATTTCGAATAGTTCGAATAATTCGAATAAATCGAATAGTTCCATTTTTTTTAATTAGTCGCGAATTATTTAACTTTTCAGGGGTTATCTTTTAAAGTGAATCAATGTATTATCACTGATTCAAGTTATAAATATACACACGTGCATGCGCGTAGATATTTTAATTCACTGATTCAACCAGTGAAAGAGAATTCCACTGGTCGACCAGTGAAATTTTAATTGGAAATAATAGAAAATCCAGTGATATTTCGATAATTCGAGAATTATTTGAATTTTGTCGAATTATTCATCGAATTTAGAATAATTCGAAATTTCGAATCAAATGCTAATATTAGATTCGATACGACTCGAACGATATTCGCACACCCTTAGGCACGCTATGTTGGATCGATAGTATGGTTTTTGGCGGAAGAGGCCACTTATCACCAGGTGGACTACATGCTCGTTTCCTATTTGTTTTCTGTGACCACATTATAAAACAACAACATGAGAACTAGACTAAATTAAGTCAAATAATATTTAATTAAAATAACTTACCAAAACAGGGATTTTTTTGGTTTTTTCAAATATTCCCATTGAACCATCGGTGGCAAAAGTAACCTGACCTTCGTTAACCCCTATATAAAAATATGTATGTATATTAAAATCCTGTAATCGTGTGTTTATCTCTGTTACAGATAGGTAGGTAATTATAAGAATACAACATTTGTAGACATCATTACTGTAAGAGATAGGTAGGGGCGTCAACGAAATACGGTGTGAGAGGATACTTAGAACTTTCGATACATATTTGATCGAAGCTTAGATAGAACCTATTTTTTTTTTTAGCAACGGTTACCGGATGATTTTTTTTCCCGGTTAGCGGTACTCTGGGTGATGGTCGGCTTTTTGTCACTTCATTTTGATACTCATAAGCACCCCGCAAACAATAGTGTTTTGGCAGTGGAAAGTCCACATTAAGCGGTTTTGTTTTAAGCCGTCTAACTGTTTTAAGGTTGCCGCTCTTGTTCACTTAAAACACCAATCGATTGATATATCGACAGATCGATTTATCGATCTGCAATTATGTGAAAAAAATTACGCTCTTCTCGGTATGTAAACTGCTTTTGTCATGCTAGAACTATCCAATCCCTGGCGCTTAGTTCGTCCACGGATTCCAACGATACAAATCGCATAGGCCTCGATGTATGCTGATTCCTCAAATCCAACTATTTATCCAGTTTAAATAATTAAAATATTTGGATTTTTACCACATTTTTTTGGATTTTTACTATTTTTATTATGTATTATATGTTTTCATAGTAAAATAAAATCTAAAATAATTGCTTGCTTACCGAATCTAAAAGTGTACGAGCCACTTCCAATAGAATGGACCGTACATGTAGTAAGAATTAAAACGAAACAAATGTATAATAGCCGCATAGCGTATGTAGGTTCTCACCACTATATTATAATCTTATAAAATGCTGCTATTTTCTGTACTTGTGTATATATATAGTTAATCTAACATTATAGTGTATATGTATAGCAACATACAGGATGACCCGTAAAAACTGTATACCAGTTATATTTATGTACGTATATATAATATTTATATATGAATGTTCATTTGGCACGCTGTACAGTACAAGCGGCTTGAGGGATGGTGACATATGACATATCATTGAGTCTGTTTGGTGTGCAGAGTGACACAACTGTATCGATTTTTAAAATGACGTCGTCGTCGTCCTTAATTAGGGAAAATAAAGGGGGGCGGGATTGAGTCGGTTTTTTATGATTGTTATAATATCGTTAGAAAATGGAAGCTATTAAAAGCGGTAAATAAATATACAAACAAAAACAGATACCTTAAAAACAATAAACTGAAACGGAAGGTAATCAATTGTTTTTAAGCATTTGGGTTTCTTTTTTTCAATATATTTATCAATGTTACTTGTTTTAGGTGATCTTTTAGTTGTGATTATTGTAAATTATAAGTTTTCTATTTTTTTTAATAAAATTTTATACAGGCATATATCTAGGCATAGGCTTACTATATTTTAAAAAATGATAACTACAATAAAACTACAATTAAATATTTACTTTGTTTTAATTTAATTACTATTTATTAAATTGAATATATAATATAATCAATATTCATTTATATTTTAAGTTATTAATATCGACCAAAAATATCACGTCTGTTGTATTGGAGCCCCCCTTAAATTTATTTTTAATCTGTTTTTGAGAATTAATTATTATTACGGCAACAGAAATATATCATCTGTGAAAATTTCAAATGTCTAGTTGAAAAAGATGGCCGCGAATTAATAATGATAGGTTTGAGGGCGCTTCAGCCAAAACCGTAAAAACATTAAAAAAAAATGTCTAGCTATAACGGTTTATGAGATACAGCCTGGTGACAAACAGACGGACAGACGAACGGAGGATTTTACTAATAGAGTTCTGTTTTGGGTACGGAACAACTTAAAAGGCGTAATAAAATACATTTTTAAATGTAAGCCATAACACTAAATTATAAAAGAAAAACCTAAAAGTATTTTTTTATGAATTCGATTGGCGGCAACATTATGGTGTTACTATAGTCCCAGAACCAGAAAATCCCACGCTCCCACGATTTCGGGTACCTTTTGAACTACACGGAGTTAGAACACACTATTATTTATTGGACACCCTTTATATACCAAGAGAGTAAATTTCCTTAAAATAATATTAATTTTACATCTTCTCATTTTATTTCGCCCGTTGTTTGAATATGAAATCGAAAGAAACATATATTTAAACAATTATGTTCATATATTTGTTTATATTAATAAAAAAATGAGACGGCGTGTGTGCTCTTCCTATTTTTTCTATCCGTAAGTTATGTGTCTTAACTGGCCTCCAAAACAAAGAGGCTATCTATTCATCATGTATTTATTATTATAAATATTTTTATGTATGTTTGGCGGTTCTTTCCTATGTTAAACATATAGTTTATTTTGTTAATTAGTGTGTCTAACACAATAAGTATGTAGAAATTGAAAAATATTCAGCAGTATTCCTTGAATAACTTGAATGTTGAACTTGAACTTGAACTAGTTAACATTCTTTTAAGTAGGCAACATAACTGATTGCTGTTTGAACCTGCAGTCGCAGAAACTTTGTTATTGGATTGCATTCAATAAAATCATTTTGAGAATACTAAGCTTTACAGATTAGGACATCACATTTGTCGGCACATGCGTGTAATAACATATGCGTGCATCTAATCATGCATATATTATTATTATGAATTGCCGTGTGGCTCCGGCATTGAATAGAAAAGACCACCCCATAACCGCCCGTTGGTGTCTAGAAGGTGACTAAGGGTATTCACCAGGTAGATGGGCAGCAGCATCTACTTGGGCATATAACATCTTATTGCGACGGTACCACTGGTACCGCTAGGTTAGACATCGCCTAGCGTAATTACCAAAGGTGTCCAGCTTGGTGGTAAGATTCTTCACTGCATCTGCCTGGCTAGCTACCACCCTCAGGAGGGAGTCTACCGTTGATAACGATTCGTCGTGTTTCGGAAGTGCACCTGGGTGCCAGTTCATCCTCATGTGGTGTCTTCGTCGTCGTCTCTCCCGGAGCTGGTGGGGTTTTTTAATCACCGTCGCTCGCGGGGACGTGATGTATTGGCATGGGGGCCAGGGGGACCCGGTGAAAGGGTTCCCGCTGACCGCCCGTCGGTTAGTTGGGGACCCGAATCCGGGCATCATTGTTAACCTCTGGCTGTCCCGCGATTACCTTCCCGGAGTAAGAGACCGGAGTGAAGCCAGGTAGTCGTGCACAGGGAGGACCGGGGCCCTTCCGTTCCCCGCGCCAGCATCCCACATCACCCGTGTGAGCGCTGTGTTACTGAACCCGCGCTTTGCCACGGAGGGCGTCGGCGTTACACCACAAATCCTTTCCAGTATCCCACTTTCGGGAAAAAAATTGCAAACTAAAAGTTAAGAGAAAAAAAGAAATGAAAAGAAAATAAAAAGAAATGAGAGAAATAAAAGATGGATGTAAACTTTTTTCTTCTTGATATTGAGCCGTCAAACGCATGGACAATACGTGAGATTGAGGTGAGTTGCCTACCAATTAACAAACAGAAGAATTTAGAAATTTATTTACCTCTTCAATCAATCAATCAACATTTGCTTGGAACTTGCTCACATCACATTTTTTAAGAATAACCATCTCTAAAATGCAAAAAAAAGCATAACAATATTTCCTTATTTTTGTTTTTATTAAAATAAATACGGACAACGCTTCGGTATGAAATAGTATGCTGTGGCGAAGCTAATTGATTATTCTGGTACAGTTAGTCAAACAATACAATGTAATTGCGATTATAAATACGAAACATCGTATTAAATATCCTATTTGTCGATTGTAGGTTTTTATTTATTAATACAATTTATACTAGCATCACATTTACGTGTGTATGTATGGAATTTTTAAATGATATTTTCGAAAAATTGACCTGCTAAATGTGGTCCCTAATAAATACAATATGTTGTAATATATCAAATGAAGTTACAGTTCCAACTAAGTTAAAAGTCGAAAAAGAATTCATCTATGATCCACTCGAAATTTGTGAATATTTGAATAATTTATTTTCTATTACTGGAGAGTTTCTGGCTAGCACAATGTGTACTATATATCATAAATCTAATGTATTCACTGGTACTAAATTGGTTATCTCGGTTATCACCGATAACTATTGCTGAAATTAGCGGGATAGTAGACAATGTTAATTGTAATACGGCCGCTGGCATAGATGGGGTCAATATCAAAGCTATTAAATGCATAAAAACATCCAGAAAGTGTAAAACTTGCCAAAGTTATTCTTATTTTTAAGTCAGGTAGTAAAAGAGAACCTAGCAATTATCGCCCCATATCTGACTTCCTGACATCTCGAAAATCTTTGAAAAGTTTATATACAATCGCTTAGAAGAATACTTAAACTCTTAATATAATTATATCACATAATCAATACGGCTTTCGGAAAAAAATACACTTTCAGCTGCAATAGACCTTGTAACACATCTTAAGTAAATATTGATCAAAATAAAATAGCCATTGGGATATTTATAGATCTAAAGAGGCGTTCGACACGGTTAGTAACAAACTACTCCTGGAAAAACTTATAAACTTAAGAAATAACTGGCAATGCGTAGATGCTCAAATCATACTTAACAAACCGTAGTGAGATAGTGAAAATTAGAGATAATAGTAGCGAATCGAACCTGTGACATGTGACGTATCCCGGATCAATATAGGCCCCATGTTATTCCTAATCTATATTCCTAATCTATTTCATTTATGTTAAAATGAAATAGGTTTGAAAGGAAACATTACGCTGTACGCTGATGATACATTTATTTTACTATGGCAACTATCACAGATACACACAATGATTTGAATATACTTAATAAATATATCGAAAACATTCCAAATTTTTTAGGCATGAGCCAATCGATATGCCAACATAATCAGCCACTTCTCTGATTGTGATTTGGTGAACGTTCATAACCAGAAATGGTTTCACTGGGGCGTCCGGGGCGTTAGTTACTTTCAACTTCTCCAGGGCCGTCTTGAAAAAACGTTTACGAGTAGTATACCTAATCGTAAAATTTAGTTCTACTTATAGCTGACCCACCATAGGCCATTGTTAACATTTAACTCACTTTCTAACAATTGTTTACAATCTATTTCAATTTTTTACGTAACATTTGATACAAAATTTTAAATCTGTGTATTTCTCTTAATATACGAAAAGTATTAATTAAACAAAATCACGTTTTATCTCAGTCCATAATTACGTAAAAAGCCACCTTTGTACAAGTACGTTTACGAGCACCACAGCCAGAAACAAAAAATGTTCTTTTCCGAAATTACCATGTTAATTGTTTTTGGGTATACCCTTGCAATGTTAGTTTTGCATATATATATATTGTTTATTTTGCAATAAAAAAATTTCGACGTGATTTTCTTCAAAGTGGCTTTTATTTTTTCAGCATTAATCCAGCCAAAATAACATCGTGCAAATTTTGTGTGACCTTTTAGAAACCATGATTTTTTTTAGAAACTAACAACCTAACAAAAATTGCTTGTATTTAAACAATTAGTAATTGTTAAAAATATTAAAACAGAAAGCTTTGCCTTTTTCCCCCTATTTGCAGGCGCCATTATTAAAAATTATATGGCCTATGTCACTATCCAAACTAAGACGATTCTTTTAGAAATTAAAAAATTCTAGAATTTCGAGAAAAAAATCACACATAGCTTCACAATAATTGATCGGAAAGTATATAAAATTAGTCAGAGAATATGTGTATATTTTATGAGGATATTTCTTTTGACATCCCAGAATTCTCGTCATATAGTGTCATTCCGAAAGTGTGTAACGTTGCCCGCGAAATTCTGATAAATTCAATTTTAATATACGAGTAATTCAGGAGCATGTATACAAACAGAAAAAATGATAAGAAAATGAAAAATCTATAGAAAAATTAAAATAATAAATTATGTCATGCGCATCATTTTAATTTATAATGAATACATGTACGAAGTATTTAATGCAATAAGTTTAAGCAGTAACAAATAGTCAATCACTTTCATTTAGTTCCTCAGAAATAGAATCATCGTCGACTTATTTTTGTTTCGGTACACTTTTGCCAATGATCGCATATTTGGAGATGCTGTCTTGTGTCGGACTGTATTTGATGAGGACTATTTTCGTGTTCCAATTAAAGGATACGTTTGGTGGCCCGAGCGGGTTGTAAATCACAACTTCCACGTACTGCAGTGTCGATCCTGGTGGGACCTGAAAATATTTATTTAATTCTACATATTTATGCATATAAATTTAAATATGATATGTATAATAAATACTATGACTTTGGAATATGTGAATCTTCAACTGGTATAGCTATCACAAAAGTAGGTAGAGAGTACTGTTAAGAGAATGTTAAAGAGCAATTTTAGCATTAATGTAATTGGTCTCTAGGAAACTGATCTGCTATTATCAGCCATCCAGTTAGGAACACCATCCATAGTACGAGTAGTAGGTAAGTGTGCAACGGTGGATTCAAAATTTCTGCCGACCAGAGCGCAGACTGAAAAAATAGGCAGTTTGTGGCGTCTTTACCGTTATTTTGACATTTTAATCCAAATTCCAAAATAAAAACATTAGATTTTTGTACACAGTTGTAAAATATATACAAATTATTGAGAGAATGTTAACAGGATTGAAATTCGCTTGTGCCACAAATATGGAGATCTAATTAAAGAATACATATTTCTGGCAGACGTGGAAACCATGGGACATGCGTATTATTACGTTCAGCTAATAAGTGGTGCAAGGAGCACAACGTGGTAGCACGGTTCCTGATCATACTAATCTCTATTATATATAGTTCGTTTGCTGTGGGACAACGCATTGAACTCACAAAAATTGTAGTAATACACCGCGTCGAAAATTTTACACCTTGACGTTATTAAGTATATGTAGTTAGGAGTCCTATTGATGTTTATTTGTACTCTTTGGCACGGTGTATGTATACACGTCGTACATACATTACATAAGTGTTTTATAGAATAGGACTAATTTTCCGTGCTATTAGCAGATCGTCTCTGAGCGTTGATCCAATTTGTATGGTAAAAATATGTGCGTCACCGCATCGAGTTCAGAAAATACCATGTTCGCGTCAACGTGTTAAGTATATGATGATTTTTTTTATATCCATATAATTGTCAAATTAATAAGTTACTACGTCGTTTTTTTTTCAAGTTATTAAAATTTACTGTTACATTACAAAATAGGTAATATAATAAAAAAAGAAAATAATAAAAATCGTAATAATATTAAAGTCTAATGCTATTTATTTTAAATACTTACTATAACAGAGATTCTTTTAGTCTTTTCGCCTTCTCCCATAACACCAGTCACGGAGAAAGTAATCTGACCTTTGTCCGGGCCTGTATAAAAAGATATATTTATAATAACGATAGGTATCCCCTGCCTGTCGTAAAAGACGACTAAAAGGGGTTTCCGGGGTTGCGGGCGGCAAGAGTTCGAACCGACCAGCCAGGCGACCCCCGAAAGGACGGGGTTACGTGTGGTCGCATACAGTCGTAAAGACGGTGCGGTGGGCCCAGCCGTCCATCTTGGTGGAGCCTGATAGGGCAACGTGCTTAGAGGATTCCGTTTGCGTTT
>DWLI01003234.1:0-12052 GCA_018249915.1 Cecropterus dorantes dorantes
ACAACTGGGTCACGGATAGGGATGGTAATTACATAGTATGAGGGCATCAGTAATTTAATAACAAAATAAACTCACGTATACACGATCATGATTAATGGCGGGCGCACTAGAAAAGATTAATGAATATGGAAAACAGTAAACAATCAGAACCGTATCATACACCAGCCGGATTAATATCAGCTTTAGTATAATTATGTTTTGCGTAAATGTAGGGCTTGATACTAAATGATAAATAACGTAATATTTAAATAATATACACTTGACATACTTGAACCTGAGCATACTATGGCTCTTTAAATTTAAAATAACAGTTAGATACTGATATTTTAAATTATAATTTAAATTTAAATAAAATTGTTCATTTTTATGCCACTGTCCAGCGACTTGTATAGACATGTCTTACATCAACTGTCAGTGACCTCGTAAACAAGCAGTGAAAAAAATTCTTTCTGAATTTTTTCGTCACATTTTTTTTTATTACACGAATATGGGAGTACCAAACGGGCATGCAGTCCACAATAAGTGGCCACTGCTACCCATGGACACCTGTCATGAACCTGAAATAAGATCAGAGTCTTACCTAAGTTAAAAAGAATCGGATAAGTATATCTCCCTTACCACACCTTTCAGACCAGAAAAGAGTAATGCATATTACTGCTTTTATTAGTTACAAAAAGTTGCGGCGGCGACGCTTTCCTAGTCAAACCACAAAGAGTTCTACGATCCTCATATTACTTTGGACTTATCATCATGCTCGTCAATTAATCGTCTAAAACCTCTCTGACTTATACCTCTACGTACAGAAAGAAATACATATGAGGTATTCACTCATCCCTCCGTTTTGGAATAATAAACTTACTTCTCGGTCTTGAGTATCAAAGATGTCAATTTCGAAAGCCCTGCTCTTCCCCACGAGCATGCGGTTCACGATGCCCGAGTCCTCCTTGGCGTACAGGATGACGGCTCCATCGGGCGCCATCACCACGTACTTGTTATTTGTGAACACCGGCGTCTTCTCCCTGATTAAAACTCGGTCTAGTGGCTTCAACTGATTTATACCTGGACAACGATAAAAGTTATAGTGTTAAAAATAATAGCTTTTCACCTGTAAAGCACAGCAGATTAAATTTTTCGTAACAATGAATCTTAGGGTTTGTAGTCTTAAAAGGTGGTAGAACCAATGTAGTTCGACCGGGGAAGTACCACCGCCACACCTATTTCTATTCGCATCTGTGTTTGGGCGGCAGTGATCACTTACCATCAGGTGGACTACATGCTCGTTTGCTACTTCAATATTATGAAAAAAAGAATGTTGTGAATATAACCTTGCAAAATAAAAGACATGTGCATAAGCCTTGGAATTTCAGATAAAACTATGTTCATTATGTTTAAGATATGGTATATTTTATATATTAAAAACAAACCGAATGGTGCCAAAAAAATGGGATGGTCCCGATCTCAACGGGATGAATGATCACATTAAGCGTACCCCAACACTACCCATTGCATAAAAAGTGTGAGATAAATATAAATACTAATTGAATTTAGCACCCCGTCTGAAAGCAAAACGGAATCTTCCAGTTCAGTTACCAAGAATGTTCTCAATATCCATTTGTGTAGTCTGCGCGACTTTAGCACAACAGTTTATTTTATTTTCAGCCATTTTCAAGAAGAAACTTTCAGTGGTTTTCAACTAATCTAAATTTTGATTCCACTTGTTTGCAACTAGATAATTGGCTTGAAAACGAAGATGTACTAAAAACTAGAGTAATAATAATAAATGTTTCAATTAAGCAGAAACTCTACAGTTTCTGCTTAATTGAAACATGAAATAAAACATTGTAAACATTAAAGGTTGATTTTCCGATAACGATAGGAAAGATATTTTAATACAATAAACTACTATGCTAAATAGTAAGTATAATTACTTAACATTGGCGACTTTAAAACAATCTTTTATCTCCTATTTAACCGAATATGGGTGCAAGATATATAGAGAGATATATATAAAATACTAGCTGTGCTCCCCGGTTTCACCCGCTACTACATAAGAAAAAACAACATACAAACATAGCGTGATGTTGTATATAGCCTATAGCCTTCCTCAATAAATTTACACAACACAAGAAATTTTTTTCAATTTGAACCATAGTTCCTGAGATTAGCCCGTTCAGCCAAACAAGGTTTTAAATATTAATATATATTGTATTGTAAAATACCTAACTAATTTAAACACATAAACATTTTAAACACAAGTGGAGCCGTGGTGTAGAGCTAGTAATTACTAGTTTAGTACTGAACTAAATGTAATACGTCAACAATGTAACAGCCGCCATCAAAAGAAAAACACAACAAAATAAAATAATTTGAAAAATGCTTCAATATGAACGCTTAGTTACTTTAGACCATTTATTTACCATAATTTTCATAGGGCGCAGAATGTTTGGTAACGGCCATTAAGCACGCATACGATACACGGATAAATAAACCAACGCATTTATACAAAGTTCCACCGAAATCCGATACAAAGCCGCTCCCTTATTGTCAATCAGTTTATGGCCCTCTTTGATTAGTGGAAATAACAGGTCAATCTCAAACAGGATTGTACGGAAGTAATCTTAGATTGATCTAAGTTTGTCTGTTATTTGTTCCCCTTGACAACTAAGTTTGAGTTTGTTGGAGCATTTTGAGACATATTATGTTATTTTCATATTTGAGATTATGGTCGCCTTTTTTGTAAAAATGAAGTAGCAAATGAGTCTGCAGTCCATCTGATGGTAAGTGGTCACAGCCGTTTATGGATATTTGTAAGCAACTACATACAGAACAGTGGTTGTATCTGTCAATCACAGATGCGTTGCTACTCCCGAGGACTAAGATGGTCGCCTCTTATGAAACGTTAGAGCGACTTTCGATTAGTTAAAGGTTAAAAACAAATTTATGTGTTTGGCTTCACAATTCTGCTGCATTTTTTTGTCAAATTCCGGAAATTCGCTTAATGATCACGCTTCGTGGCAGTTCAAATATATAATAGGTACTACGGCCGTGTCAGCAGTGTCGGGGGGGAGGGGGAATAGGAACCGTACAGTTCTCAAAGCGTCTTATTAACATTTTAGAATATTTTCCATTTCCTTAACTTAGTTGTATCTATTCAAAAGCATCCTAGCAAAAACCATAAAAATCCCACACACAGACATATAAATTAACCATAAGTGCATTTACGATTTACAATCTCTACGTGGTCTTTACGTGGGTGGTAATAGTTAAACCACAAGTAAATTAGCTCTCATCCGTCTGTACATCATTATCAGCACCGCTACCGCTCCTGATTTACAACTGCAAACTCACACATTACACTCGCAAAGACTAAATAAAAACCGGCCAAGTGCGAATTGGACTCGAGCATGAAGGGTTCCGTATTATATATATCGTGCTGATATATGTATATATATATTATATATATACATATATTTATGAGATATTATATATTATTTATGAGTATGAGAATTTAACTATTTGTTTTTAAAGGGAATATATAACTAAATATTCTGTAAATATATTAAGCGTCTTCCTGTTGGCGTTACTAATATCGATCAAGAATTGCATTTGTTGTATGAGTATTCCCTTTTTTTCCTGTTTTAACATTTATTTGTTATAACAACAGAATGCATCATCTGTGAAAATTTAAACTGTCTAGCTATCACGGTGCATGGGACAGCCTAGTGAGAGAACAACGGACAGACGGATCGGGGAGTTTTAGTAATATTACTATTACTATTTTTTAATATGATCTAATAGTACAATTAAGTTATTGAATCGATATATTTTAATATAATTGTGACAAAATTAACAATGAAGTCTATTTGTTTCGTACCTCGATGTTAACATAGATACCTAGGTCCATTATTTATTCAGTAGCATATTTAAAGTTAAGAGTTCCAATAAACAGAATAGCTGCGTCTGCGAGGGTTAAAGTTTACGAGCTCGAACGCTATTCCGATGCAGTGTTTTGGTTCCGCTCTAAATATTTGGAATAATAAATTATTGTGAAAAGCGAGGAATAAAAACCCACGTACGAAATCTTCATATGCCGCCTATTATTAGTCTCTGAACGAGTCAGGTTTAAGTACTGACTGTGTTTAATAAAGAAATTAAATATATGATGCCAGCCTCGAAGCACAGTCCTGTTGATTCAAATGTATTAACATGAATATAGATCCTGGATAAAGTACATATATAAACACTGATACTACATATTATAAACACTTTCTACACTCATAGCACCACACTAGGATTTTTCCTGTGTCATGTGTACCACAGACATACAAAGACGAATACGCCAGCCAGACCCAGAACGCAATCTAAACTCATCATTCAGATGTCTGTCCGGCCGGGGATCGAACCCGGACTCCCCTGCGGGTCGGTACGGGTCATCAAGTCAATATATTATGAATTGTAATTATTTATACCCAATGGTATGTCTTCCAAGGAACACTTTGACGTGATGCCTACATCACCCTTCCTCTATTGCACCATACGCGGAAGGATGATTTCCATTCTCATAAACTCGTTATCGACTCCTCGGGTATTACAAATGTCCATAGGCGACGGTGACTACTTTCCATCAGGAAGCTCGTCTCGTATAAAAATCTAGACATGGTACACCCGTACTTAGGTCTGCTAGGTATAAGGAAGCGAGCAGGGGTCCGGATACTCTTCCTCCAGAAGGGTGCTCTTAGCACATTTCACTAATATTAATAGATACCTGAATGAAGTTGTCTTCGCAGAGATAATTTATTGACAGTTCATATGCAAGTGCACATGCCATATACCAAATACTAAATACAGTAAAAGCGCCTTATGATTCAGCAGTACTTAAAGAAAACTGGGGCGCAAACAGATGCACCGGACAATTTTTTTCTTGTACGAACTGTATCCGCAAATATAGAATTTTTTGGCGCGAAAACAAGAAAACGGTCACAATTTTTTAAGCCGCGAATACTGAAATCCGTGATTAAGGAGCTTTGACTGTATACTAAATGCTGGTTTAATAATCTATAAACTTACCTAATGGTGTGTCTGCGGGCGTCATTTTTGATCCTTTGTAGAGCTTGATACTAGTCACTATAGAGTTCGCAGTTTCTTATCAAATCAAAATATATGTATATTGGAAAGTATGGTTATAGGAAATGTCATTTAACGAAACCGTATCTACTTGAGATACTACAATATTTTTAAAAAGAAGTAAAGCGCGTGTTACCCCGACTTTTTTAAATCGGAAGTAATCCCAGAGTTAGCGAAATTGGACCTCTGGGATCACTTTCGACTTACATCGGAATTAAGTGACATCGGTCACGGTCACTTATTCGATGGATGACCAGTTACTAATTTTTATGCTAAGTATTACTCGCCCTCCAGTTGCCGGTAGAGAAGGGTAAATTATAGAAGTTTCAAAGCATATGTTTTAAATAAAGCTAACTTGCAGTTTGCCTAGTATTTTTTGTTAAATAAGCATTAAAAGACACTGACGCTAATCTGACGATTATGCAGAAATTACACAAAAAAATTTACAGCTTACAATCATTTACGTAAATACTTTTTTTTAAGACATGTTTGTTATGTACGTGATATAATAAAGGAATTTATTATTACAATAAGCCTATTATGAACGATTTGAAAAGAAAGACAAACAATAAACAGTGACACAAATTGCTTATCATGTTATATCGCTCGTGAAAACGAATTTTTCCGCAAAGGAAATTGTCCTTTTATAGGGCACAAACTCATACAACGTAACAAGGGTCAAACAAATAATAAAGACAGAATCTAATTCAAGTTTGTTGTAAATTCATAATTGATGCGAACTTTTAAATATAATTTAAACCTTTATTTTAAGCATCGTACAGAAACAAATAGAACAAGGAGTCTTCTTGAAGCCGGTCAGAGATATCTTGCCGCTCCTGAGGGCTAAAATGATCACCTCATATGTATATCAGCCATATTTCTTGTTATATTTGTGAACCCATCAAGCCCGATTACGACGGAGAACTAAGGTCACTTTAATTATTTTGCTTTATCCCGTTATATTACTTTTAGAAATAAACATTTTAAAAACCTGTTTATGAGTTAACATGTCTTTCACTGTACCAATTATGTTTGTCTTTCTTCTGAATTCTGACAGGAAAACTAAAGCTTAACAATTTTCATTTTCACTTGTCTGTCTGTCTTTTATTAAGTTTACTCTATCGAAAGTAGTTACTATTTAAACTAATTTTACAATTTTTCGAATTTGAATTTCAAGTTAAAACGTTTTAAACGCAGATGTAACCGCGGGACACAGCTTGTGTGTAACAAAAATAACAATAATACTAAAACAAGCTACATTAACACTATTTAGGCAGACGATCCCAGAATTGCTGACGTCCGTCCCGACGGGGTTGATGTTCAAATATTTGCAGACTGAATGGGTTACCATGACAACCTTCTATATTAGCCGTTGGTCACTCACCTCCACATGACTTTTGTTACCCTCAATAAAAGTCAATGTTTTCAATAATTTATAATGACTTTAGTTACCCTCTGTAAAAGTCAATATTTTCAATAATTTATATAGGCTTGAATATCAGTGCGAATTTTGCCGAATGTTTTTGATAGCAATGTTATGCGAGAGAAAACTTTGACGGATAAAGTACTTACCTACATTGAAAACACGACAAACTTTAGGTCAAACTAAATTATATAATAGTGGAAATTCAAAGTAATAATAACTGATTTGTTCGTTTATAGTTAAAGTCCATGTTAAACCATGAGTATAAAGAGATTTAATTTTAAAAGTACATGGCCACTTCCGCACATGGACACCTGTCACCGGCCCCAAATAGGATTAGAGTCCTACCTCAGGTTAGCCACAGAAGTATTGATTCCCTTGAGGACTAAGTTGGGACGCCTCATATACGTATAAGAAGAGGTATAGACTTTTGTGACTAAAACCGATTTTGAAACATATTAAGTCAGATTCGGACTTATAATACTGAAAATAAATTAAAATTCAGAAGAAATAAGGTAAATCTCAACCATTTTTGAAGATTAAACAAGTTTTCTGTCAAAAAAAACGGGAAACCAGAAACAAAATAAGATGCGGCAAATGGCAGAGCATAAAGCAATATACTTCCAAGAGGCTTTCCTATTTAGGCCCTGTGGTGCCATGTACTGATTAACCTGAGTTGGGAATAAATATAAAAGAACTCTCTTATTCCAAATTCGAGTTACCAAGAAGTAATTTGTACGTACGTAGTAGGTACAAGGAAATAAAAAAAGAAAACAGTCGCACTACGGAACTACTGACAAAAGTGAAAACATATGTTTTACTTTTATACAGAGGTGTCGATTATGATAACAGTGTCGCGAGTTCAATGTTTTTTCCCATTTCAAAAATGTCCCACGCGCTTAAAAAGTTTTCATTTAAGAAAATGTTATTAAAAGCGATACATGTTTTATTTAGCCTTACAAAAAAAATATTTAATCGTTACTCATATGACACATCGACAAGCGATTTAGGGTGTAATGTGTCCAATACTGAGGCTTTATGCGAACTGGAGTCGTTAAATTTATCATTCACACGTCACATTATAGGCTGTTATTAGTCACAGTCCGTTTGGATAAAGATTTTATTGCGGAATGGCCGTATAATTAGCTTTTAATTACTTTTCGACGTATCTTGATTATTTTTATTTTATTTCCGCGAAAATTGTTTATATTTTGTTCGATGCTATTTATACATAGACTTTTTTAAATACCATGTACTAAATTATTAAGGTAATTCCTAATTTGAATAGTTTAAACTTGAAGTATTTAGTACAGTCGTATCTTATTTGAGAGTTAAAACAACGTACACTTAGAAGTCATAAAAAAACTTTGTTAGATTTGTATTATTCATTTTCTGAATAAATAACAAAAACTATAATAAAAACTATAGTAAAAGTTAAATAAATGGAAGTTACCACTTCATTAGAATATTATACCATAAACATAATGTTTTAACGATTTCTACTTTGTATATTACAGTCGACAGTGTTACAGTCATAGATCAAACGATAGTGCCTTTACTAAGGTTTTTGTTTAAGTATTTTAAGCATTTCCCTAGGTATTTCTATTAGGTTAATGATTGGTATATACGAGTAACTAGTAACCAATTCTCGACCTAATTCTTCAAGCCGTATTCAATTTAAATTTTCAATCATTTCGTTTGAATATTCCACTAAAAAATCTCCAAATATTAATGATTGTCGAATATATAATCACTCTTATGTAAATATGTATTTATATAATTTATCTTTATATTTAAAATAAGAAATTTATATGTGCGTGTTTACGATTATCAATTCCCGTGTTTGCGCGACCGCCTGCCCCGGGCAGTGTCGAATACCGACTGAAGGGTGAAACTGATTTAGGAATCGGACAATTCGGACACGTAGAGTTGTATGATTCGACGTCAATCCGTTACTGTTCCAAGGAGTACGGATCTTCATTCAGAGTGTAAAGGATTTAGCCATTGTCCACAACGTTGGCCAAGTGCGGATTTTTAGATTTCTCACACCCTTGAGAACATTTGTTTTAAGTACTCTCTTTTGGGCATGTTTCGGCGCGACGTTTTCATTCACCTTCAGCAAGTAATAATGTGTAATACGCATATAACTTAAAAATTGGAAGTGTGTATCTGAGATTCAGACCACGGAATCAGAAGGCGATTGAGTATCTAACCTACCTTTCCACACGTTTTCCAATACTTTTCTGACTGGCTGTTTGTTCGATTTTTATTCCTCTTACAAATCTTACCGCAACTATGTTATAGTAAGAAGAGTGTAGGATTAAATTAAGACCAGGGCAGTTCACAGGAGTATATTTATGTTATATTTGCAACGGACACCTACGGTCTCCGAATCACATTTTACGAGTATTATTCAAAAATGCTCTATCTGCTATACTAAAGAAAATGTTTTATGCATTTGCTTTAGTAATTAGTCTTGCTTTCACGATTTATGAGATACACTCTGATGACAGACGGACAGACGGACAGTGGAGTTATAGTAATAGAGTCCTCTTTTTCCTCTTTGGGTATGGACTCCAAAATAGGTCGCCAAATCTAAATAGTCTTTGATACCAGTGTGGAATTTGACGACCAGAAAATGTCGCCACATCTGAATATTCTGCCTCCCGGCGACGCCACTTGAGTTTCGAGGTTTCAAAAATATACCAGCTTTGTGAAAAAGGAAATTTTGCCGCCTCCTAAAACGTGCCGCCCGGAACCATGGCCCCCATGTGCCCCCTCACGCTACACCACTGATTCTCAGAATGTCAGTGTTGGGGGATTTGCGGTATTGTCGATACCCTGCTTGCCTACTATTAGTGTATAGTGTTGCTGTAATAATAAATATTAGGTATACAATACAAGTCAACTTGTACCTACATGGCTAATCTATTATTAGCCATGTAGGTACAAGTTGACTTACAATCATAGGTACAGTGTTATAAGTACAATGTAAGATTAGAACGCTTTTTGCTGTTATAATTTGGATCATTGCCAATATATTATATTTTCCTTTACCAAACTAGAAACTTAGTGTCAATAAATTACCTTTAACAAATGGTTTGAAACTGGCTTTCTGAAGAGTTTCTTTTTCTAATGGTTTCAGATATTGTAAACAACAGCAGTGAGAGCCGAAACCATTAAAAGAAGTGGTCTAAGCTTAAGCGTACTCTTCAAAATATTGGCTCTATTAGGGGTTTTAACTATTATAATAAGTGTCCCCATCTTCCATTCGTGGCCCAACACTGGCTTCCCATGATAGAATGGACACATATGTAGAACGCTTAGAATCCAGAATCCAGATATCTAGAATTATATTTTTGCCTGACCGAGGATCAAACCCTAAGCCTTTTCCTATGCGTAAAACCTTGCGTCTGTAGCTTAGCTCCAAATAAAGAATAATTTTAGTACCTTAATGAAAATAATAATATCATAAAAAAATATATGTAACTAATTATTGTTAGCAATGTATTGACAAATAATCAGTTGTAGGTACTCTTCGGACACCTTTACAGTGATATAAAAGCATTTGTGGGCGTACGTAAACTTTACTATCTGTATTTGTAATTAGTCTTTTAACTACATTTATATTGTCTAGTTCAGTGTAAATCGTTTGGACGTCGATAAAACCAATCAGATGGTATCTAATAATTACACTTTCAGCAGTAAACACTGATAGATTTGAATACAGATAGGTTTGTTTGTAGTTTTTGCTTGGCTTTGACCTTCAAACCTTTCAAAGCACGTGAAACATTAGGTAAAATATTTATGTAGAAAAGTAGCATAATCGAACGTTTTGTAAATAAAAAAGCTACGTCCCTGTCTCTGCATTTTCTGCTGTAGAGCTACAGGACACTGCTGCGCTGAGTACACTGCAGCTCATGGACGTATAGAAACTCATTCAAGCTTAGAATCTTATAAGCACAACTCTAGAAATAGAGTTGTTCTTATCACGGACACGATTCTAGTCTTATTTTTTAAACGATTTAGTATTTTTTTTATACGTGATATGAGCAAAAAGTACATTTTTGATATCTACGATGAACCGAAAATAAATGTCTTATATTGTCTATACTAATAGTAGAAAGGTGACGAGTTTCTTAGGTTAAACGCGCTTATCTTAGATACTACTGGTTTGAATTGAAATTTTTTTTTTCTTTTTGAATAGTCTTTTTATACTGAATAGTGCATTTATCGAGGAAGGCTATAGGCTATATATCATCAAGCTATGTTTGTTTGTTTTTTTCTTACATAATAGCGGGTGAAACCGTGGGGTATAGCTAGTGTTCAATACAGAAAAAAAAATGTACTTAACACAAAAAATCAAACCAATATTCATAAATATTACAATTATTTTTTATTACACATTTTAAAAAGAATTATGATACAAAAATTCGTGCCTTAAGTTTGCCAGAATCCATTTTATTATGTCCCATATCGTAACGGTTCAACAATTGATATTTTAGTTTACGATGGAACCGTAAACCGTCTATATGTCAGTTTTATTTATTGTTTATCTGTTACGCTCAATGAGACGATCACTGTAATATTATTTCTCTGTAATATTGCACGAATCTTAGGGCGCGTTCACATTACATCGGTCCGATAGTTTTTTTATATACAGATTGATAGATTTACCTGTTCACGCTAAACGAAATGAGATGGATTTTATATACAACGTAGGACCGACAGATTGATTGTATCACATTATTGGCTGGTCTTCAAACGACGAACGAAAAAAACATCGAGCCGACCTAATGTGAACGGGCCCTTAGGGTGCTAAACTCCATTTCAATTATTTATTTGTTGTTATACCACACTTTAAAGACTTCTAAAACATGAAATATATAACTTTAGTTTATGGGAGCTTCGTTAATGTTTTATGATTATGATAATATGGTAAAATAAATAGCGCTTACTTGTTAGATAAACTGAAATTTCAGTCTAAGAAACCAAGATAAATTTAGTCCAATTTCAAAAACCTAACGGGGCACAATATTATCGATAGGTATTAAGCCAGAAGAAATATAGAACCAAAATATATTTTCAACTAACTCTACGTTTTAAGGTGTCTTTCTACTATTTCTAGGAATAATCTCAGTCACATTTTTATTAATTTTTATTATAGACATTTGAACTTTTTTTTACTAATAAACTTTTCTTATAAAGCGTAATGGTTTTCTATTACATAAAAAATTGGAAATGCTTGTATTGGTTTCGAATCACGAAGGCCTGCGTGGAAGACCGAAATTCATACAATTATTAGTTACTCACACAATAATTATAACTTACTTAAAAGGGAAAAGCTTAATACTAAGAAAGACAAACTTAACTTAAAGTAAAGAATTAAACCGTTTATTTTTTGTAATTTCGTTTAAAAATAAAAAAGCAAATCAATTGTACATACTAGTGACTCAACAACAACTACAAAAGATTCTAAATTTGATCCAATTATTATTTCGACTA
>DWLI01003235.1:0-12052 GCA_018249915.1 Cecropterus dorantes dorantes
CAAGAATTCTGTAAAAAAAAAGTGCTCAAAAGTGATTTTGAGCACTTTTTTTTACAGAATACTACTTTTACTTATTCTGATAGGAGACCCGTGCCCAGCAGTGGGTCAACAGTGCATTGACAACGAGTACGATAAGATACGTCAGTTCATATACTGAAGTAAAGAGTCCCGCGAAGATTATTACATGTATATTATTATAGTTTTTTTTTACCAATTACAAGTCTACTAATTCTTCGTCCGTGTAATTAGCAGTGTTCACATCGCCGCTTTTATCTGGAGATGTGACCTTGACAGTGGCGTATTATTAGCTCAATCAGATTGAACACTCAGTTGTTATTCGCAATCTGTTACAACGGCAATGGTGCTTTGAAATAGAATTGTACATGAATGCAATCACTTAATCGCGTAATTGCCGTTCGCTTCCGAAATACGCAAGACTGTCTACGTGACTATATATTATCAACGTTTCGTCCCTAACTGAACAGAATGAACATACTAGTATATTCCCGCGGTTCCGCCCGTTTCGGTCACGTTTACCACGGTAATGTGTGTCACATGTGTCAATCCAGGTCATAAACTATCTGTGTGCCAAATTTTAGCGAAATTCGACCAATATTTTTTGCGTGAAAGACCAACTAGTTAAACCTTAGATGTATGTGTGTTTACATACATGTAACATGTAGTAGACGTACTAATTCATGATATGATGGTTTACGACTTACTTTCATATAAGGCGACCATCATAGTTTTCGGGAGTAGCAGCCCATCTGTGATGATACCAGATATATCCCTGTTTCAAATGAAGTTTCTGTCAGTAGTCCATGGGCTGCAATGACGACTTACCCTTACGTGGAATGCTAGTTCACTAGTTAAAAGACAGTAAACGTACAAATTCATGCGTCGGTCTACGAGTTAAAGCACATTATTTGTTTTTTCTAAACTGATCTTATATTCTAAACTAGCTGTGCCTCGCGGTTTCGCCCGCTACTACAAAAAAAAACAAACTTAGCATGTTATAAAGCCTATATATACCCTTCCTCGATAAATTTACTATTCAACACTCAAAGAATTTTTCAATTCGAACCAATAGCCCGTTCAACCAAACAAATCCACTGCTTTATAATATTAGTATACGAGTAAATATCCCACTTACTACCAAGAACCCAATAAGGAAAATACAAAAAAACAGTACCTAATCTATCTACTATCGACCGGTACTAGTTAATCTTTAAGACTGCTATTGGTACTACACGTAATGCCAAATAACTTTACGTAGAAAAAGATAACTTTATAGTAAGAAACATGTACTGTGACCGTCACCAATAATATTTGGTATCCACCTTAAATATAGAAAAACCGTATAAAGGAGGACAAACGCATAAGAGCGTGACGAATTCAATTAAAATATAATAAATCACATGAGTAATTTTCGTTTAATTTGAGCGTCTGCCACCTCTTTATATTTACAACCAAAACGCGGCTGTAGTGTGTGTAAATATTATTTATCGGTGAATTTGTGAGTGTGTGCATTTTAACATAAAAATAGCAAACGTAGCATACAATCTACCTGATGAAACGTAATTAAGTAAGTTTGGCGGAGGTGCTTCCCAATTCAAACTACGACGGATTCTCCCATCTTGAAACGTGTACTCGTATGTATGTATGTGAATGTACATTTACAAGTTTGAAGTAGCAAACGAGCATGCGGTCCACCCGATTGTAAGTGGTCACTGACGCCTTTAGACATCTGTAAGCAACGTCATATAATATGGATGGAAACTGAAATCAATTATGTTTACGTTACTACTCTCGAGGACTGAGATGGTCGCCACACATGAACCATCGCCACCACAATCTTCCGTCGATACGCAAGAACTGCTTCAAGATAAAAAAATGTATGGCGATGGTGCCTCCTCCCGTGAACCGTACTATATACACATGTTTAAAAGTATGTATAAATATAACGCGTCTGTATCAAAAACGATTTATCCGTCTACCCTTCACATCGGCCGACGATTTACGAGTAGTCTCGAGTCTCGCCGCGCCGCCGCCTGGTGGCGCTCGATATTTCACAACGGAAGACTTACAAACACTAATTATACACGCCGCCATTGTCTAGGCCGTTTTTTTAAAGTGTACGAGCGAAGAAAAATGGGAAAGTAGCAACGCGTGTTAGTATAAATAAAGTACTACGTAAATATCGTAACGGTAACAGAAAGGCCTTACAATAAACAAAGCAATGTTGTCTGCCTAAAAACAACATGCAGTCTTTACTTGATGGTAAGTGGCCTCTGCCGACCATAAACATCTGAAATCAACCCCAGATAATACCAGAGACTTACCTGAGAATAGCCAAAGGCGTGTTCCTACCCTGAGAGCTAAGTTGGAACGCCTTTTATAATATGTCTCCCTGACCACATGCTTCATGTTAAAACGCAAAAGGGTTTAATACATTACAGAAGTAATAAGGGGAAAAGTAGGTTGATGTCACTGGAGTCGAACCATAAAAGTTCTACCACCTTCAAAACTAATGTAAGATCAGTATCAGAACACGAGAGTTGTTCCACTTAAAAACACATTATTTTCTTACCAAATACAAATTATGGGCATAAATGATATTCTTCATAAATTTAAGCAATTAGACTTACCACTCAACCTGTATTTTGTTGTCGATGTATACCTGGAACGAAAAAGAGACCAATATTTAATAAGGCAACAAAACAACACAGCAGCAACAACATAACAACAGATTCACGCTCAAACTTAACATAGTGAAATAAAAAAAGAGAATATATGCAGTTAAATTAGCTCGATCCCTTATATGTACCCGTACTAAAACTTTATAGCAATAACGACTCGCGTGGCGGAGCGGTCACCATACCTGACACGCAGTGGTTTCCGGGTTCGATCCCCAGCCAGAGAGACATCTGAATAATGAGTGTCGAGTCTATTCTGGGTCTGGGTGTTCATTCATGTTTGTGTGTGCATGATACCCACGATACAGGTGAAAATCCTAGTATGGGGCTACGAATGTAGAAGGCGTTGATAGCAATAAAATTACACAGCAAATGCAGTTTTTAAATCACACTACAATTTATATTATTGCGTTCAATATTACAAGTCACATGAATAAACATGAACGATGCCTTTTTTTTCTAATACTATTATAAATAGTTAAGTACTCATATCCTGTACTCGGTATACAATTAATTGCATCCTTTACGATTTAAGTCCACGGGGATTAGATATCTTTTAGATATCGTTGTGACGCATTTTTATCGGCGAAAGTAATTTTAACATTTGATTATTTATGGATATCGTTACAGATAATAAAAGTAAAGATATGGTCGATAAAATGTTGATGAAATATTGTTCAATATATGATTATTTCAAATGTTTTTTACTTTATTTCATTTTTTGTTTGTAGAGAACACATTTGATGGTTGGAATTACATCAGCAGGTGGTGGTTCTTGCGTGTGGATGGAAGGGTGTGGTTGCCGGCTCACTTATACATGAGACGACCAGGTAAATGGCCGGCAATAACCATTTTAAGACAAAACCGCCAAACCGAATGGACTTCATCATATTATGTGACGTCTAGAATGGCAACATTTCATGCTGTTATTTCAAACCATTTTCCTTGTTATTTCAACCTACTGTATGTACAACTTATAAAAGTTTTACAAACCAGTCATTAATTTTATCGCATTGAAATCCACCTTTTTAAGGACCAGTTATAATAACTCCGTTTTCCATAGAGTCTAGACATTTACCAGTGCATAAGTCTACACAGCAATTGCGACGTATACCCATGTCAATTGAATGATGTTTCCATTCACAGCAGCCTCATCAACTAAGCTCAACCGCTCTACCTATAAAGAGCAAACAAGTCATTCAATGCTCACGAGGTCATCACGAGATGCGTCTACTCGTCTAGCGCAGAGTTAATTGAAACACGCGCCCATTAAACACTGTTTGTTGGTTTTTATTTTGATTTTAATTCATCCGTGATATTAATAACAAGGCCTATCTGCGTAATAACACAGCTTGAAGGTACTTAGATTGACTTCCTTATTCCGAACTTTTTGCATTCATAAAGTCCTTACCCAAAGGTCACGAAAAGGTCGCTTGGCGCTGCTAGTGTCGGCGTTCCGCGAATATAGGCAAAATTTCGTGGCCTACGTGGACTTCTAAGATCGGACAAAATTATATTATTAAACACTCAACGCTGGCGTTACACACGAGATATGCGTGGTTAATAAGTGTCCTATTTGTTCAATCTTTATTAAAATAAACTATTAAATTTTCTGACTAATTTACAACTATACTAGCTGTGTTTGCTTTCAGTAGTTTTGGTTGTTGTGACAAATTGACATTTTATTTGAATTTACGGAATAACAGAAACGAACGTAGGTATGTTTTCTAAATTATACAATAAAAATAACATCAATAGTCCCTAATTAACTCATTACTTTTACAGATCTGCCAGATCTTAAAAACTCGATTATCGGGAGTCAGCTGAATTCTTTTACATTTCCTACGCTAGCCATCACTACTATGGGGTCGATAACAATTAGCGTACACATTATACACTAATTGCTGTTTATATTCAATCGCAACGGTCCTCTCAGCCATTCAATGACCACGAGGTCACCCCGAGATGCGCCGGCGCACGCCGCGTCAATTGATAATGGCGGCGGCACGTCAATCTACGTGTAACATGTAATTTATTGTGGTGTAAGGTATGGCGCATGTACTTGGGATAGTTTGCAAGTGCTTTTGGAAAAAAATATACCTATACGTGTATGCTCTTACGTGGTTGTGAATACGTACTTGTATTACAAAATTTAGTGTGTGTAGGCGAGTAGTGCTTGAGGCTATGCAGTTCTGATTGCACACCTGTTTTTATTCCTTTATTATATTGATATAGACGACGACCATGCACTCTACCTGATGGTAAGTGTTTACTGTCACCAATTGCAACTTCATATAGAACAGGGATTTGATCCGAAGTCGATCACGGATGCGTTGCCACTCTACAGGACTGAGGTGTTCGCCTCATGTATGAACGAGCCGGCAACTGCACCCTTCAACCGGAACACAAGTACTGCTCCAACTTAGTTAGAGGTTTAACTAACTTTGAATTAATCAAAAGTCCTCCATCATTGCAAATATTATAAAGCAGTAGAGTTTGTTTGGTTGAACGGGCTAATCTCAGGAACTATTGGTTCGAATTTATTTAGTATACGAGTAAAATAAGATTTTATGCACTAATCTCACATATGTTTTGTTCAAAGCAAGCATTTGGTTTAATTTTGTACCAGCACTTAAAGTTCTATCTCCAAAATAACTCCACTTTTGTTACAATTGTACATAGTACCCTAAGTTCTAGCCAGCCCGTTCACTCTCATAAGTTCCGGTTCAGTGACCTTCTTGTACGAGTACACCTATAATATTGAGGCGAGTACCACTACCGACCCGGGTGTCACGACACCGACGCAAATGGTCCCTCCCTTCAATAAAACCGTCTATTTACCTCTACAGACGTCGAGTTTCCTTTCCCATTACCTAAAAGGTCGCCAACATTAAGAACAAACGTCTCCGTTCTAGTAGTGTGACTTGAGTTTTATCTTTAACGCTTTAGATATTTTCGATAATATTGGTGATTTTAGTCTATTCTATAAATAGAAAAATGATAGATTCGCGTGTCTATATATAGCGAATGTTTTGGAAAAAAAAATAGTTTTGAAGACTGAGAATAAGGCTTTGTCTTTAATATTTTTTTTGTCTATGCGTCTGAAATCGTTTAAAACCAAAACTACTGAACTTTGTTCTACTGAAAATTTGAACTACTGAAAATTTAAAGGATTTGATTGAAGAATATATTTTAAGTTTGTCTTGAGTTAAGATTTAGTATTTATTTCAATAAATCCACCAACTATCAAAAATCATAAGTCGCTTTGGCTGTAGAGCGTGCCAAAGAATATGACAACATACATTTACTTATGGAAATCGTACCAGCCTTCTGGAGCAGCCTTAAAAATGGTAAAAACAAAATAATAATTTTATTCACACGATGAAAATCTAATATTTCACAAATGTCTATCGATTAAACTTTTCAATCTTCTTCCCAAACAAAGAGCCATCTTCATTGAGGTCATCTTCCGATCCGGTGGTAGTATAAGAAAAAATATTGTAAATGACTATTTGTAAGTGTATACAAAATAAAGACATTTCATTTCATTAGAGCAACATTTTCTAGTAGATCTACGTCCCAGGCTTACAGAGACATTCATATTCGCAATCAATAACCGCAGCCGCGAACACAACCACCTACAGACAGATTTCTGCCCGCTTATAGGATATTATGAGAGTCAGGGGTTCGCATCGCTGCGACGCAATAAGCCGGCGGACGGCACATTCCAGGGGAGATCGATACGAAGCGAATGGGGACCCAGCGATGGTGGAAAAACCACCAGTTTATATTTCGAAATACATAGATATGCATTTCAAAATATAAACTGATTGTTTATATTTTGAAATAAACTGATTGTTTATATTTTGAAATAGAGTAAATAAATATGAGTTTACATTTCGAAATACATATATATGTATTTCAAAATATAAACTAATTGTTTGTCCGAAAGTAGATACTTTCGGAGAAAACTTACAGAAAGGAACACATGTCATTTACTTTTGTAGAGACAAAAGTGGCATATATATGAGGCGATCATCTCAGTGCTTAGGAATGACAACGCATGTATGATCAGCTTCAGACATGACAAACGACCATCCGTGTCCTCGAGAGCAGCAATGCATCTGACATTGATTTCAGAACTCCTATTCCATATTAAGTAGTTAAAGGACAGCACTGCTCACTTACCACTGAGGTTAACTGCACACTCATTTGATACTACATGTTTAAAAAACGTCTACCGTATCGAAGATATAGGCAAAATGTATGTATCACACGTAGAGTGAATCCACCGCTACGCAATAAGCCGGTAAGCGGCAGATTCCGGGGTAGATCGATGCGAAATGAACAGGGGTCGGGGGGTTGTTGATTGCGATGCCATAAAAAGCGTCTGCAGTCTGATGGGGTTTGGGACACGTGTAGATTGGAGAGCAAATTGGTCCGGATAATGGGACTGCGTAAATCGAAATAAATGCCCTCCGTAACAAAAATGTGACTACCAAAAATGTATGTATTTATCACAATTCCATTGGTAAGGGTAGAATTTGAAAATAATAAACGTTATAACTAAAGAAGATTCACTTTATATTTGCCCTCTTGGACTTATACAATTAGGGGATCCTCAGAGCTTAGATTCCAATAGTAATTTTAAGGATCTCTAGATATTGGACAAAATTGAAAAGTGCGAAGTTTTCCTCGCACTTACTTAATAAAACTGAATATCTCTGTAAACCTCTTCATTAAGTTATATCCTGTATTTGCGTCTAACATGAAATCTAGACTGAACCCTCTTTTCACGGATTGCGTGGGTCTCTAGTGGCTTGTATTATTTCCAAGTTTCCACCTATATTTGCACCGGCTGCGAAGGGTCAAAGAGTCAATATCCACCATACGTTCGCTATGAGACGTCAATGGGTCGATTAACCTCGGCACAATGGGCCGACAGCGGCAAATTCCATGGGAGATCGATAGCGAAACGTATTGGGGTTGAGGTTAGCGATTGAAGTAGACTTGGTTATAAATAACTTCAAAGTTTTTAAGTTAAGTTTAAGTTTAAGTTAAGTTTTTAAGTTTAATAAGGTATATTAAACTTAAAAACTTAACTTAAACTTAATGTTTTACTTTCTCATGTAAGTGAATTATTATAAATTCTTAATGAGAATAAAGTTCTTTAACCTTAAAGAGGAAAATCTTTTTTTTTATAAATGTACCTATAACATATGTATAACATAAGTATTTTAGCCACTTACTATAAAATGTAATACAAAAATATATTCAAAAATTACACTTATACAAATATACAGACACTTATAAAAATATAAGAACAAAAATACTAGCGAAAACAAAAACGGTATCGTTGTCTTGTAGATTCTAGCAGCATTTCCTCTTTGAATAGCTCTACCAATTCTTTGCGAAATTCCTGCCAGCTCTTGGCTATAGAACGTCGACAAAAAAAAAAACTATATACTCGTACTTATACCAAGACGATTTATTATGTCGCTATAATAAATCGCTTGTCTGCCTGTACGCAAAAGAGGTGTATTTCTAAATAAGATACACAGAAGAACAAATTGTTTTCGTTTTATATTAATAATCTATATCTATACTAATATTATAAAGCAGAAGAATTTGTTTGTTTGATTGAACGCGCTAATCTTATGAACAACTGGTTCGAATTGAAAAATTATTTATGTGTTGAATAGTCCATTTATTGAGGAAGGCTACATAATATCACGCTACGTTTGGTTGTTTATTTTTCTTATTTAGTAGCAGGTGAAACCGCGAAACACAGCTAGTATCTTTAGTATTAGGTATTTTAATTAATTTTCATGCACTCATGCATGTTGAAATGTTGAAAACAGATTGCTATGAGGAAATTACTAATTTAGATCTGTTAACATGTTTTAATGCAAAAACAGTGGTATTTCTTTATACTTTTCGGTAGCAAACAGTAAGTTATTAAGAGGCCGAAGAAAGTAGGTGAAATTTAAGACCTCTAAATTAGCGGGCAAAGCGCCATTTCCTTAACGCTTAGGCAATAAATAACACTCAACGGTTAGTACCCTGATAAAGTATGCACCAAAGGATTTTAAAATCCCACTGAAATGTTCTTAAAAGTTTTGCATTTGCAGCATATTTTATATTTACTTTAGAAAAAAATATACGTATATAAAATATATTCATATATATAATATATTCATTCTACGACTAAAGTTAACATTATCAAGTTGACCCGACAAACATTGTATTATCTTAATTATAAATCATTAGTTGTATTGGTAAGACTGACAGTTCTATCAAATGCCATAAGGTTTTGGTTTTTTTTTTATTTTTGCGCAATTTTCGGATTTTTTTCTTTTATAAGAACCTTCTTCGGACAGTAATAAAAACAACAAAATTGGAGAAATCAGTCCAGCCGTTCACGCGTGATGCTATGACTAAGGGAAATAGGAATTCATTTTTGTATATTTTTAAAAATAGTTTACGTACGGAAATTACTTCTATACTTTTATTAAGTCAAGTCTTTTGTTTGTCAAATTTGTTAAGGTGGTCGCCAATCATGGATGTTACCCATCAATTGTCGTCATTTGATCTGGCCATTTCAGTCAGCTACTTTCGAGAGCTATATCAATAAGTAGTTCTATGGAGTTCTGACTTCGACGTGTTAAATTAGAACTGAAATCTATATGTAGAAACATACCTAACAAATATGACGATTAGCTATCAAACATTGACTGTTTATGTATGTATATGCTACAGTATATAATTTATAACTGTGTAGGGGTGTGCGAATATCGTTCGAATCGAATCGAATATTAAAATTCAATTGGTATGTGCAAATGGTTGAATTAGTGAGATTCTACTAATTTATTTAAATAGAGAAAACACTCGTATATTTCCGAAGAATGAAATTATTCACAACTAATTATTAAAAAATATCCAAAATTATTCGAAATAATTCCAATTAATCGTAACTTTCGAATAATTCGAAAAAAATCGCATTATTCGATTCCAGTTTCGAATCTAATATCAATTCGATTCGGATCGAACAATTTGTAAGTTA
This sequence comes from Cecropterus dorantes dorantes, assembly GCA_018249915.1. Lineage (NCBI taxonomy): Eukaryota > Metazoa > Arthropoda > Insecta > Lepidoptera > Hesperiidae > Cecropterus > Cecropterus dorantes. Next base: position 9,760 of record DWLI01003235.1, read on the forward strand.
GAATTATTTGTACATCCCTATAACTGCGGTTATATCTAGCGTAGACGTGCGCGCAGTTAGATTGGCAACGCGCATCAAACTCTGGCAACCGGCAATGCGCTTTCGAAACGCGCCAAATACTTTGTACCGTATACACGTTGACCTAGCTACTCTTAGATTTAAATTTGAACTGACTGCTCACTTTCATTGTAGTCTTTTCATATGCATATTAAATGACGTAGACATCATTTAATTTAATAAAGACAAGCTTTGTTCCGTGGTTTCAATGGTGTTAAAAATGTAACATATTTTAATTATAAATAAATAGATTTTAAAAATAAATTAATGATTCCTGAAGATACAGACCAGAAATATATTTTCAATCCTTTAAATTAAAATACATAAGTTTCGGTTTGATATCAAGCTCACAAATAAACAGACTCAAATAACGCTACATTTATTCTCACTCGTCAAAAGTACCTCTTTTGGTATTGGGATACGTATATATGCCGCACAAACATAGACACATTTTTATTAATTGTACGGATTGTAATTGAAAGAAGCGGATTTTCTATTTATCTCTTACTCGTTCTCTTTAATGTGTGTCATGTATAATGTACACAATTAATACGCGTATTCATTAAGCGTAAGTAAAATCACAAATGACGCGATTCTTCGATGCATACATTTTTTTACGTAACAAATCAAACGCCATTATGACGTGAAAATCAAGTTTCATAATTAATTATACGTGATAACGCTGTTATTAGAATTAGTTCACATATAACTTACATAAAGTCTTTATTACGTGAAAATAACTCTTTTCTTTTAAAAAGGTACTTCGTTGTATACGTGACTTCGTGGTATATTCCCAAAAGTAATCAGACATTAATAACAACACTATAACATGATTGACATGTACGAGTATGTAATGATTGTAAGAAATCACTCAATCAAAAGTAAAAACACACTTTTATATACTTACCTCACATAATATGATAACTGTGATCACTCTCCCCCGTCGTGCTATAAGGATAACGTAGGAATGAGGGATATTCGTACATTGAGCGTGAAATATCCACGCATTACAGATGTTGCCGTTCGGTAAATATTAAAACGTAATGGCGGGGAGATTTCGCGGGATCGCCGAGATTGCGTACTAACGTCGTTTCGCCCGCAAATTGATCAACACGCACCGAGTAAATTCAACGCGATATATCCTTTTTATTTATTTCGGGGAAGAGTGGAATCGTTCAAATAAACTCGATATTTTTGGAGGGAAAGTGGACCTATGTACTCATTAAACCCCAATAATAAATTTACATAATTTTCATAAGGCTTTTGAGCTTAGCCCTTACTGCTCGGACATTTGCAAGCGTTAGCGTTAAGCAAATTTTGGACAAAATTTGTACAATTTACAGCGAAATTTCGTGGCCTGATACGACCGGACATATTATACATCGGTTTTTAACGCACAACTTGCAGCGCAGAGCTATTGACAGGGATAGGGCGAATGATTCGTATTTAAATAACAAGCATATACATAAACATTAAGCATATTCGATACGGCGTTGATTATTTGCGATATTGTGTTGTTTAAACTACGACGTTCATCGTAAAAAATCGTCGTTGGCAAAATTTGTGGTGTAAAATTACGTTATCTTACTCAGTTCATCCTTTCACTTCCATCATGACTTCTAACACGCAGATGGTTCCAAGTTTGATCCCCGGCTAGGCAGACATTTAGATTTTTATTTTGAATTTCGAAGGATGTGTCTTTGTATTACAATGGAACATGCGATACTGGAAATGTAAGTGGTACAAAAAAATACTATTACTTTTCTCGTGACAACATCCGTATAGCTATCTATAGTTTTGTCAAAAAATACGATGTCTGTAACTGGATGAAACTAGATATCAAAGTGTATAAAAAAGATAAATATAACGTCGTAGTACCCAAATCAGGTCGCCTTAGCAGCGTATCCGAGTGAAACGTTACAAAAAGCCGGCAACGCATTACAGATTTCGCCCGCTCGGTAAATATTAAATCGTAATAAGATCCTTTAGGAAAGTAGATTTATACGAGCGCCGGGCGAGATTGCTACTTAACATCGTTTGCCGGCAAAATGATCAACAGGCATCGTGTAATTCCGTTCCCGGAGCCCTTTACACGGTTTATATGGCCTGGATTACTGCGCAGGTTGTGCGTAGGGAATAGCTGGGATTGCTGTCTGCCTGTTTTTTCGTTATAGTATGAAAGTAGCAAGTTTAAACGTGGTAGAACCAGTGTAGTTCGACCGGGGAAGTACCACCG
>DWLI01003236.1:0-12051 GCA_018249915.1 Cecropterus dorantes dorantes
TTTGTCATCAGTACTCGCGAGCTTGCGAGTGACGTCACGTTTGACATTCGTCTAGTTAGCTTGGTCGACTTATAGATTCGTTGCCGACCTTGTACCATACCGGCGGTTCTGTATCGCGTGTCACGGGGGATACCCCAGAGGGAAGCTCGTTCCAGTTTGCACGTTTATGGCATTTGAACTAAATGCTTTAAAATACTTGTTTCACTTCTCAATAACGGTTTCAACCTTTTATTGTACACAAAGAAATCATTAGGTCTTAATGGACCAATCTAATTCGGAGTTAAGTACAACTTTATTATTATATCCAATTAAGTTCCTCGTGGTGCAATGTGAGTACTGTGCCAATACATGTATTTATTTCATATCTATAATAAGCTTGTGTCCTTTGTGTTTGGTGCAGTATATACAATTTTTTATGTTCATAGTTATATGACTAGTCTTCACTAGTTGAAGTTTCGGAATGTAAATAACTTTTGTATATACCAGAGCTAACTAGACTCACCTGGCTTAAGAAATTACTAGAAACCATTTACTATGCTATCATAGTAGTAGCAATAGTAAACTACCCATTGCAATATATTAAAACACAGATGATAAGGAGTTCCATTTTGGACATCTAAAGCTCACTTAGTTTACAGATAGACTAAACTCTACTGCTTTAGCGCTGAAAAACAGAGAAAAGTCGTCTCTGATTTGTTTAAGCTTTGTGCAATATAGTGTATTTATTTAATTTTCACACTCACTGATGGTTTTCTGGTAATGTTTGTACGTATGCTTCATAAAACATACTATTGTTTGAACTGGAACAGTTATTTTTTTAACTTGTAGGTAGGTAGATGTAGTTACAAACCAAACGACAGACTTACATAACAACCTTCGCCAATTTTATATTGCATGCTTGATGTCATTGTCAAACTCGATCGCAATATAAAAATTGTAACCTCTGTGCTGCCAACAAGGAAATACATTAGACAATTTGAATACAATAGTCGTAAAGACAGTTATATCGTGCCAAAGTAACACAACGTGGCTAGAAATATTTGGACGCGTGTAAAAGATATTACACACTGACTGGAAACTGAGTCGCGGGTGTATTTCTTAATTTCTACTGTTTCTTACAAAAATTAGATTGATCTTTTGAATTAAATTGGAAGGCAAAAAGCTTAAGCCATGATATTTTGTAATGCCTTGATGATTTTATCTAATCGATGTAAAAGCATTAGGTTCCTTTACGTATACATTCGTCTAATAATGTAATTATTTAATGCCATTTTTAGTGCAAAGTTATCTTAAAATTACACAGAACCTTGAGACAGTCAGTCAGTTAAGTAATTATAAGTTAACAAATAGAACCACACAACTTTGAAGTTACATTGATGATTAAATCTGCAAGTAATCATTTGCAATTTCGACAATAACTATAATTTTACAATCTGTTGCTGTTTATTGCTATTTTTGTTTAAAATTAATATGCACTCGTGATTTGGTCTTTATTGTGAATTATATCATTTTGTCAGATTCTTAAAATTAACATAAAAAATATCAAGTCATAAATATTTTTCCAGAATATGGACTGCACCTTGCAAAGCGTAAATATATTATATTTTAAACGTTCATATAAATAAAAATATTGTACGAGTACCTATCACTTAAGTACGTTAGTAATTTGAACACAGGGAGTCAATTCCATAACTTTTTCTATAAAAAACATACGGAAAATTCAAGCCTAATTCAAATATACGCTAAATAAATATGCTACATAGAATATGTAACTAAAAAGTCTATTAAATGTATAAAAATAAAATATTTAGGCAAGTCATTTTAAACGATGATGTATACTGCAAATCAGATTGCTATTTAGTTACACAATAAATTCTATTCGTTCTATATACAGGTCCCACAATATTGCGACTTTGTTTCATTCAACAAACACAATAATATGATAATTACTAAGATTTACTGCCGTAAACTCAGCTAATCCTTTTTAGAGCTAGTATAAACGTCTAGCTAGGTCACGAGTCGCGGTCGTAGATCATTATTAGATGAAAGAATTATTTACCGTAGATAAGTGATAATGTCTCGTTGTCAATCAAAATTATTAGTTCTACATAAAGATGACTATTATGAAATGAAAGGAATACTTAGTAGTTGAAGATTTCTCGCCCTGGGTGTCGGTATTATGGTTAAAAGGTGTCGTTATTAAGGTATTATTTAACTTTATTGTTAGTTCGTATTATGTGAGGGTCGTATCTTTTATCTTAATTATGAACCAGTTAAACACTATAGATTGTTCTAAAAAACGATAATTACACCGACACCAATATTTTTTTAGTGTACCGCTATGATATGGCTACAAAGTGAACGACTTTTTTGAGAAGCAAAATAACCTCAATAGAATGCTTCTTTTTTAAATAAATTTGTTCATGTTATGACAGTCACATATTACCTATGGAAAATAAGTAGCCTTAGTATGGTAAGATGTGATATTTTTCAGTATGCTACTACTAAGTTGCTTAGGGATTAAAAGATGAATTGCGTTTTTACTGTATCAGTAGAACAAACACCACATAAATAATAGAGACCTTGAAGTGTAAAAAATACCTTTATTTGTTTGCACCGCTTTGTTCTGGTTAATTAATCATGTCATTCATGTTTACTGCATGAAAGTAATTAATATTTCGTATATATCATGTTTCGAATGTAAGTTAAGTACATATAAATAAATCAATTCAACTATACGTATATCATTCTAGAACGTAACTCTCCATTTTCTCTTGAAAAGAACCTCATATTATCAATTGTATATTTGTTATAGAACATTAAAAATGTAAATGACTGAAAAATCACAGCAACGGACGTTATTAAATAATATTTTTTACATTCCTCTTTATTAACGATTTTTTAAAAGTTTTTATTTTTTCATAATTTCCTCAATAGGCATTTAGTGTACCTTTTTTTCTGAGGGGGAAACCTACAAAAGGTACTCGACGCCATGGGAGCGACGTCGGGTTGTGTGGGTCTTTTACCGCATTAAAACCCGCCGGTGGCTGTCCTCAGCGCTTTGTGGAGGACTCCGGGATCTCCATCGGAACGCAACCGGAGTCCTCCAAACTCAATGCCACTGACTGGCTTTTTCTTGGTGAGCATTAGAGCTCACCGAATCATCTGGCTGACAAAGCATGAGTGTACCTAATCATATTATTTTTTTAAAGTAGAGCTTCTTCAGATAATAGTTTAAGTTAATGGTTATCTTAACATTTAGACAATTTTCCTTCAAATGTGTTTTTCGATAATTTTTTATTGTTGTAGCAATGTAGTCAGTGCTTATACTCGTTTAGCTGAGTTTTGATATAACCTAAATATAACCCGCATATAGATTGTTCACATACGAGTACTTGATTTAATATGCCATTCGTATTAAATTGTGTTTGTTTTACGTACATATCATATTTCATAAATGTTGCCGATCATGTTTGTATTTCGATCGTGTTGGTCGAACCGTGTCAATTGCTTAGACATTAGTCATGGGAAATAATGGTTTGGAGTTGTTACCTAAAGAAATGAGAATTCCGCACGAATTCTGCACTACTAAAGTATTACTAAATCTGCATTTTCCTATTTTGAATCTGTTTATTGATATTACAAACAGAGAGCATGGTTTTAGATGCCTTTTATAAATTGACGTACATTTTTATATTATTTCACACTTCGGTAATCCAAACAGTTTTCTCGGATTAAGTAAGCAAAAGCAATCGTCCGATGTACGTTTACTATTTTAATACTGTTTATGTATACTTTATGCTATATTACTATTAAAAAGCTGAAGAGTCTGTTGTTTAGGTTGAGCACGAACAAAATATTTTTTATTGAATAGTCATTTATTGGGGAATGCTATAGGCTATATAACATTACGCTATGTTTATTTGCTTGTCTTTTCTTATGCACAAGCGGATGAAAAAGCGGGGCACAGCTAGTTATCAATATGAGTATGCCAGACGATTCATTTAATATTAAACATATTTTGAGCCATTATTTAAACCTCAGAAATATCCTAGATAGAACCTACAAATTTGTTTGTTGAACCTACAAATTACCAAGAGCCATATAGGTATATAGCTTAAACGCAAGCAAATATTTACTTTACTCGTCAGTAAAACGTTTAAATACAACCAACAGAATTTTACAAATCGTTAGTGATCTAGTCATAAATAAAAACGTTATCTTGATAGTGGCTTGAAGCGTATCTGTTGTTTCAAAACGCTGGGTCAAGGTCAATAACACTATTTTCACTGCAATTTTGCGGTAATTGTGTGGTATGTGCTTCAATTATTTCATTACAGAATAATTGTAGCTTAGGGTTCCTTCTTTGTTAATAAAAAGCTATTGTTATTATTTCGTATGTATTATTTGTTATTAATTAAGTAAAAAATGGCCTTCATTAACGTTATTGTTTACAGAATTATGTCATGTGATAATTTGGATGATGTGGATTTGTTACGTATATTTCTGGTATGTTGTATAATGTTAATATGATGCGTAATCTTTGAATTTCAAAGGGTCGTTTACGCATATGAGAAAACAGATATGTACTTATTATAACGGAACCCGTCTATTGTATATTGTTATAATCTTAACGTATTTTTTTGGTTCCGGTTGTTTCACTTCTTTCTTAACTGACGCGAAACTATTTCAATTACCCACTTAGTACACTCAGTCAAGTAACAAATTTTATTTAAATCTTTGCATTGTGATGTAAGTTTTGTTGCCTTTACAGTGTTATAGAAATGTGAAAATATGTTTTATTGGGGGCATACGCATGAGTTGGCTTCCTTTATGTTATATAATATCAGTTTGTAGAGCAAACGGAACAAAAAATGGTAGAGTTCCTATGAAAGTTAATTGAAAATAGAATATTACATCAATTTATCATGCTATGGTAGTTACATATGTGGATCCTCAGACAATTACGGTATTACAACTTAACAATGATACCGACAAACATTTATTACGTTTCTATAAAGCTTAGTCCTACAGAACACAAACATCTGTTTAGGTAGCTATCTAATTCTATTTTATTACGATCTTTATAACTGTTATATGGTTGTATGGGTATGTTAGTATGGTTTCTTATATCTGTCAACTTATTTGTTACTTAAATATCTTCATTATCATCATAATATTTTCGCGTTACTGGGTATAGGTCTTCCTTCTAAGTGAGATGTTTTTAGGCTCTAGTTAACGCCAAACAGCCAAATGTGTATCTGTGGGGGCATCTTATACATTTTTGAAAAAAATTCAGGTATGTAGGTTTGCTTACGACGTTTTCCTTTGTCATTAAACAAAGTAGTAATAATTTGTAATACGTACATAGCTTTGCAAAAAAGACGCATATACCTCGGATCTGAACACCGAACGTCCGATTATGCGACTGAATATCATAGCAGTGCTTAACAATGCTTCAATGTATTATATATTTATTTTAATGAAAACTAAACCACTGTTAAATTATTTCTGTTGTCAGTCTAATAAAGTTATTAGTCCGTCATATTTTGGCTGTTTTCTTATGTAAGTTTCTGTTATGGAGTTATATGATTGCTATCGTAATCCAGTTTCTATACCTACTTTTTATGGACATTACCGAGATAGTAAACGGTAAACATAATTCGTTGTAGTTATAATTTTAATTGGATTAAAACATGATTAATTTTATATCAGATTACATTAATTTGAATAAAATTGGAATGAATAAACAATGATACATATAAACTGCAGTACTTACAAGTAAAAAAGACTAAATCATATCGAATAAATGATTTGACATAAGCTGGACGGTTGGTGCTACTAGTATCTAGTATCTATACTATACTACTAGGTATCTAGTCCTACATCTAGTACCGACTAGTATCTACTTAATACATTTAGGTCATTTGAATTATGTAAGTAGGTATAAAAGTAGTAAACTTTTAAACAATAATTAGGTTGGTATGTTTATTTTCGCTAAATTAAATAAGAAATATTCTGTAATGTTATGTTCAGGGTGATTCTTAGGAAATACTTGGATATAATTTTTAGGACGAGTAATATAACGTTTCCTATAGCACAAATATTTCTGGGAGGACCAATCATGATTCTACGACTAATCTTAATCTTGACTACTTTATTTAGTAAACTTTATGGGTAAATGCGATACTAATCAATTTAAGCGTACTGTTTTGCTACTTTTTTACCGTCCATTTAAGAAATGTGATAGTCATTGCTTTATAAACACCGCATATGTAATGAATAGGAAACAGTGTATCCGTGTGTACGTATTTACTACGTATATACCAAACATACGTATCATGTAGGTTTAATTATTTCGGCTTAGCCCGAATAATAATAATACTATATATACTTTATATATAACAAAATACATAAAACAGATCATAAATAATGCTGCACTGAAATTGCTTTTGAATAACTGTAGGATCTAGCGTTTTTATGAGTAGGAACTAATATCTGCTCTATATTTTTTCGTCGCTAATTTAAACTACGTATGAGTAACAGGCAAGTAATATTTTATTAAGACAAGTTCATAATTTAAGTGCAAGTTTAAGTTGTTGCTTAATATTGTAGGAAATGCTAAACCTGATTTAATATTGAAGTTTGGAAATTTTACTCGATACAGATACAAGAAATGCTACGACGAGTCGCTTTTGGAGCGTCCTTGCTGACAATCGATTTGTTGAATCCGTACATTCGCGTAAAGTTCAACGGCTTAAGTATCTTTTATTTGTTCAATGAGTGCAGTGTTACATTTTTTATACTCCTACGATTTCCGCATACCTAAAAACCTTTTTGTTCGACATAACGTATGTTTATATACAGTACTATGTACTCAAGGCTTGATTGACTTGTACCTAGCGTTTTTTCTTAACGAGATGTGTAAGAATAGATAACACTTATAGCTATTTGTCACTAATTGATTGCGTTTGATATGTACTTCAGTGCAGTATGTTTGCGGTAGTGTAGTAATTGAACTCAGTATTTATTATATACTAAGACCTCATGTATATCATGAGTAGGGTTGCCATCTTATTTTTTCAGCTATTAAATTACATTGGGATAAATCTTGATAATCTTTGATATGTCTTGATACCTCTGCAATTTGACAATCAAAAAGGAAGATCGCCAGTTCATAATATTATCTAAAGTGGCCATGGTAGAGAGAATGTTTGTTTGTTTTACTTAAAATGCTTAGGACCCATTTTTTTAAAATCCTAGATCATTCAAATTAAGTATTTGTGCATACTTTATTTTTTATAAATTATAAAGTACAATTACCTTTAAATCAATTATACTACTTTATAATAAAGTACGTGTAGTAACCCTAATCATAAGATGAGATAAAAAGTTTCTCGTTTTGTGCGAAAAAAAATTATCTACTTGTGAGCACGTCTTATGATTCTGTGTAGTGATTAGCTTGATAGAGTTTACTTAATGTCGGTAATTAAACCAACACCAACAACTTAATTGAGCAATGTAGCGATAATTTTATTAAGTAAAGATTTTTGTCGGAAAATCAGCAGTTTTGTTCGCATAAAGATGATAAACAAGCTGATATTATAATTCATTAAGCCTTAGAGATGTTTTTGTTAGAAAATCTTTGTTATGTTATGATATCTTTTACTAAAAAGTTCTTTTATTAATTCTCAATATTTAATGTCATAAAATGTGTTTAAAATAGAAAAATTGGCAAAATCATTAATATTACATATTTTAATCGATTTGATTTCGCCATTTATGATGTAAATTATTTTGACTCTTATTTGGCGAACGAAACATGTTAAATGATTGAGTTGATTACTAGTACTTCTTTTTTATAATATGGAAGAAGGAAACGAGTATGTAGACCAACTGATGGTGAGTGACCACTGCCGCCTATGGATATCTGTAACTAAATCCAGGTAAGATCAGAATGTTACCTGAGGTTAGCCATATATGCGTAATGCCTCTGGTAATTATGTCTTACTTGTCACACCCTTCGGACTAGAACGCAACAATGCATAACATATGCTATTGGGCAGAAATAGGTGCGGCGGTGTTGCTTCCGGAGTAAAACCATAAAATGTTCTACCTTCTACTGTAGTAGTTAGTCAGAACCTCAACAATAACTATACAAGAGCATTCGAATTGTACTTGCATTTATAAAAACAAGTGAAAATAATTTGAACATAACCTGCTTGGTTTTTTACAAGTAATAAATATAATTGACAAGGTCACTATGTGCAAAGGTATTCAATATTACGTAATGCTTGAAAGTTGGCTCTACAACTTACCGGACTTGAAATAAGTACACACCAAAACGTTTTTTAACTTCTGTATTTCACTTATGTTTTATTACAAGACATATTTTTTATACAAATTGGCAAGAGATAATATGGAGTTACCACCTACAAATATACTTACCTGAAGTACAATTAAACTAGATATAAAATAAAATAAATAAGACCTAATGAGTCAATAATTACAACATACGTTTAATTATAAGTGTGTTAATTAAATAACAAGAACTATGAGACATTAAACAATGGCCGGCTATATAGGAAACATAAGTTTATGTTCTAGTCGTATATAATATAAAATATTTCATAGCCGTTTACATTATGAACATAATTAGTTATTTTTATTACAACCTTTATGTGTAATGTGTGACTTATATTAAAATAGATTTTTTGCTTTACAATATAAATAAAACAATAATATTATAATTGTTTGCTCGGTGGAAAATCAAGTGTAGTGTAAGTGGGTCTCGTTCTGGGTACGGGAGGTCGCCGAGGCCTCGGGTGGGTCTTCCCTCCCTCAGTTTTAGCGCTCATTGTTGGCTCTCCTTCTTCAGGGAGGTATGGAGTTCTTGGATTCAGTACTAGCGCTTTGTAAGACGAATGGGAGTCAGCTATGCTTCTTCCATCGCCTTCATCCCTACGAGAGAGTTCAGAAAACGGTGACACCGAACGTTTCTCGATTCCACTCGGTCCGGGGGTTTCCTCTTTCGGCTTCAATTCATAAACATTCTCTTCCTTTCTTTTTGGTTCCGTGTCCTTCTTAAACTTCGTTTGCCGTTCAATAATTTCAGCTGTTGTCAAGTCCGATCCTTGTACGTCAGTTTCTAGAGGCACTGCAGATAGCCAGGGCCTTGATGCATTGTTGCCGCACCAACGTTCATCTGACTCGCTGGTATCGCCCAATAATCCTAATTTTTCCAAGTTCTGCAAAAGCAAATTCTCACTAGAGCTAGCTGCTCGCATTTCTGTTTTTGATTCCTCAGCTAAAAGAAGTTCAGCTAAGGGCGGAGCGAGGCCTAATCCGATGTTTCTCTCATGATAGACTTCAGATATCGTAGGTGTTAATTCTCCGCTCATATGGCGCACTTGAGCCATGGAGTCTCTGCTGCTGGTGCCCATCTTGGGTCTCGGAACTCGCTTCGAAGTGGACGGTTGGTTTATCGTTTGGTCAGATTTCTCTTCCTCCGTTCGTCTCGGTTGCGCTGCGGCGAGATCGTAGAATGCATCCAAGTATCTCGTATGCGAGTGTTCCGGACGTCTTCTTAATACTGTGTCGTGTCCAGAGCTTTCCCAATCAGAGTCGTCGGTAGACGGAGGTCGTCTCGTGTATAAAGTCCTGATTTTGGTTTGGTGTGCGAGTGCTAGGGAGACATCTCTTGGTGGTGCAGTGGATGAGGGTGGCGGGGCGGCGGGGGGCGAGGGGGTGAAGGCTGCGTCGCTTTCTCCGCGGTAGCGGGGTGGCGGCGGGGCCGGCGGGGGCGCAGTCCTACCGTCGGGCTCCCCGCGACCAACCTCGGTGTTGGTAGTCGATCCGCGAACGTACATCGTGAATGCTCCTCCACAAGATCCTAGTGGCAACGGAGGTGGGGGTACTGATGAGACGCTCTCTTCTGGAAAATTAAATCAACATTCTTAGTTCATTATTCTAAAAATAACTTTATTATACTACATACTACATAGCTTTCATTTTCAAGGTTATGGTTTCAATTGGTTTTCTGCAATAGGAAATTGCAGATTTTTTTAATTTAAATATTTTGAATGATAGAAATTAGTACTTACGTCGATGTTGCCTTGGAGGAGGTTCGCCATCTGAATGAGGTTCTAGATCTCCGTCGTCAATGGACGCCAGCGATTCCACACTGGAACTAGATTCTAAGCTGAGACTGCGCGGTGCTTCTTGGGTATCTGTAGGGAAAGTAAAAGAGTTTAGGTAATTTGGCGTGAAAAATTATAAATAAATACGAAACTAAATCAGTGTCTTAGTATTAGCTCATAAATAAAATTTTGATGATGATATTAAGATTATGTTGATCCTTACGCGTTAATAATAATATTATAGTCAACAATAGGTGCAGGTTAGCAATAGCCAAATTTGCTTGTTGATGGCTAAGAATGAAGTTAGAAGCAATCAAGATTCATGTTTATTCAACCCCGTTAATTCAAACATTTCGTACAGGTTATAGAGGAGTTGTAAATATATAGTTAAACACTTTTTCTTATACTACCATCGGATCGGAACACGACTTCAACTCACTTTCAACGAGAAGATCCATCAATAAACTTGCCGGCTAATACTACGGCTGTAATAATGTGAGCAGTGATAGCTTAATGGTAAACTCAGCCTCTAAATTGATGCAATGACGTTCGAATTCCAGGCACAGACCACTGATTCTTCTAAATCATGTGCGTTTTAGTACTTAATTATGTTTTGTACTCCGCATTGCACTGCGGCACTGATTTTCCGTGAAGGTAAACATCGTGCGAAACTTTCAACATCTAAGTTTTGAAACAAAAAGTTTTTAAACGCGATTGTGGGACATAGCACCAGTAGACGTTGGTCTACTGCGCTATGTTATGGCCTAAAGCTCATATGCTGAGAGACCTGTGCCCAGCAGTGGGACGATATGAGTTGACGACGATCGCTTGTAATTGTTGCTTACCAAAGAGAGCGAGCAAGGCCTGCAGCACGAACTGTATGTGTCGGCGGTTGGCCGCCTTGCCGGTGCGCAGCGTGACCTCGTCCTGGCCGACCTCCGCCAGGTCGAAGCCCAGCGACGCCAGCAGCTCGTGGCAACCGTTCACGCGCCATAACCTGCGTTAACACTATTTTGTTAGGGTTTTGCAACAGTGTATTATTGATATTATTAATTTTAGACTTATTAGATGTCTTTTGTAAGCCTTAAGATGTGTTTTCAATATATTCGAAATAATTTATCATAAACAATGTGTTTAATTTAAATAACGAAATCACATTCGTAACACGTTTTGAATACAGAAATTTAAAACATTTGCGGTGTACCAAAATTAACTTAAATTATAGCTTGAGAGTCCACTAGCAGACATTAAAAGATTTTTTAAAGTTGATTTAGTCTTTTCATAGGCTAGTTCGACAAATAGGCCGTTAATTAATAAAAGCCACTTTGCCTCCAATTACAGATCATTACAGACAAAACTTCAAACTGTTATTTAAACTTTAAAATAAATTGAAATTTTATACATAATAATCTTAATCATTAAAATTTGGTTCTTAATAATCTTAATCATTGTACATAATATATATAATATATATAATAGATAATTTGAATATATTTATTCACTTACCGAACGTTAACAGCGACTTCTATGGTGTCGCTCTCGGAGTTCTTGACGGAGAACTGCGAGATGACGGAGCGCACGACGCCGATGATGTCGTCCGCGACGTCGCCGTTGGAGATCAGCTTCGATAGCGCTTGCAGCGTCGTGGGGGTTAGACCTGATGACGACCAATATGGAATAAGAAAGAAAGAGAGAGAGAGATGAAGAGAGATAGAGAGAAAGAATTAGATAAAAAGAAAGAGGAAGAGTCAGAGAGAGAGAGAAAGATATTACTAAGCTGAGTGCTTGCAGCATCGCAGGCATCATAATTGGTAGCAATCCAACAGTAACTAGTATGGTAAGTTAATAATACAAAGAATTTATGACCTTTTCCTGTTCCAACCATACGGTCGGAAAGTTACAATTCCACACG
>DWLI01003237.1:0-12047 GCA_018249915.1 Cecropterus dorantes dorantes
GGGGAGTCGCCAATGCATCGCCGGCTTTGAAGGAGAGCTCTTTCCACACCTGTTTTGAAGAACCCCATGTCACAGCGCTCCGGGAATACTTCAGGAGGAAGTCGTTACTACGTCGTTACGTTGTTAGGTAGTTACCATAGATTCATTGCTATCGTTAAGGAAAGTTAAAGTCGCCTATGTAAGTAGAATATGTACTTTTTAATGTTTAAGTAGCCAAGCATGCAATCTATCTGATGGTAAGTGGCACCTGCCGTCCATAGACATCACGCTCCTCCCTCCTCCCTCCCCCCCTTCCCCCACTACGCAAAGCCCCTGCCTGAGATTGGCTACCACTATGCTAGTGGTAGCATTTGTAGCATTTATACCACTGAGGACTATGTTGGAACGCCTGGTAGAAGTATGTATGTATACTCAAGTATATATGTATGTATAGCACAATCCCATTACCAGAATGCAGCGACGCTTAAATCCATACCGCCTAGCATAATTGCAGTCAGGACGTATTTACACAGCAGTAATCATACCCAAGTAGGTCATTATTGATATATTTTAATTAGGGAATGCAGCAAAAGTAGTTAGAAGAAGAATTCAATATCGATTAAGAATTAAACTTGTACAATCCAAACGAAGAAGTGCGTATTCGGATCAGTTAAACCATAAAAAGTAAAACAAGTGTATAAAATTGCTATTATAATATATGTATATATTTATTTAAAGAATTAGATCAGATCTTACGATCCTAATTTTGCGATATTTAAAAAAATAAATTTAAAAAAGTATACAAAATAAGTATTGTCGATACCAATCCTTATCCTATGCTTTTGTTTTCATAAACCAATAACTTACATTTGCAAAAATAATGCGAAAATCACTATTAAAAAAATAATGATATCCACGTACACAGGGTCCAAAATATGCAAGTCTAAATCGTTCGTTCGGGGGAGTTTTTAATTCAAAATTAAGGCATTATTTCAATATAATACACATAAACCATCTCATCTCATAGGCCACGAAGTGATTACGGAGTATAATGTCCATTAAATAAAATATTTCAGTAAAAAGGACGTAATTTATTTGTAAAAGCAGTTTTTTAATTACTCGTACTTCGGAAATGGACGCCAGCTACAGATACTCTCGGAATTCGGTGGTTTTACCTTATTTTACTATAATTATCCTTCCAGCCATCAATATTATGTAAGTTCCCATTTATAAAGTTGTTATTGGAATTTATTTTTCTTTAAATACATAGATGCGAACTGAGATTCTGCAGTAACGACTCTATTGGGGATAATAATTATGGATAATTTGTCTTTCTCCCACTGAAGCCGAGCTGCGGTATCATTTACCTCATAATTTGTCACATTCTACTATTTTCTTACTTCGAAGATGTATTTTAGTGCCATTAATATCAGCCCTTATCTCAGGCAATGGTATAATAATAATAAAGAATAATGAACGAGCATTTCATAATAAAATGACAATAATCGAGTAACGGTCGTACAGTAAACAACCGTATATTTACTATATTAATCGACTTTAATACGCAAAAATATTACTTTATGCATTAATACGTACTAATTATAACTAATAAAAAAGTAGTTCTGAAACGAATACTTTTTATGTTTTACTCAAATTGCGTCAGACGGAGAGATTTTAAGTATAGTTGTTGACATATAACAAACATGATATTTTTTTTTATTATATGTAGGTAGACATTATTATACACACTTTCTACACTCATAGCCGACTGCACTAGGATTTTCTCTTCTTCGGGTACCATGGACACATAAAGACGAGTACACAAACACCCGGACCCAGAACAGAAATCTAAATTCATGATTCAGATGCCTGTCTGTTCGGAGATCGAACCTGGAACCCCCTGCACGTTAGACCGGTATGGTAAGAACTCCGCCACGCGGGTGTATATTGTTGTATATAAATAAAACGTCAAGAAAGTTATAAACACATTTATTTATTTATAATGATGCAACAAATTTTAAAACAATTAATTACACTCATATACAAATACCGCGAACAGTTTTCAATAATAACACTATTTTAAATTTAAAGAAGCTCACAATACAAGCTTAGTCTAGTTAATACAAAAGATAAGAATATGATCATAATTCTAATATTTCATTGAGAAGCAATTTTAATCTCCGTCAACCCATTATTGTCCCACTGCTGGGCAAGGGTCTTCTCTTAGAATGAGAGTTTTAATAAACTTCCTTAATTCGAGAATAATTTACAACTTACGAATGTATTTAGGACATTCGTTTACAACTTACGAATGTATTTAGGATATTCGACAAAATCTTTAGACGTACAATTCTTTCTTTTCGCCTATTTTATTCATATACAAAATTAGAGCATTTTAATTTATTATATTATACAATAACAGATGACTTAACAATAACAACTATCATTATCTACCATAAATTACAAAAAATGACTTTATACAACACCTACACAATTACTTGAGACATGTATATTTACGTTTATTATTACAGGTTTAGTTAAATCCTATTTAAAGATAGATTTTTCGACTAGACGAAATAATAGTAACATGAAATTCTGCCCTGATAAATAAGTTATCATATTTAACTAAATTCCTATTCCATATTGTTTTAGTAGTTATCATATAAAAACAGTACTACATAGTAGCACTACATAGTACTTTATCATATAAATACAGTTGAAATACATTTTTCTCACCCCAGAAATTACTCTCAAATGCTGACGGAAATACAGAGAAATATGTAGGTAGAATAAATATATATTTGTTTGTAGGTCTCGTGCTGCTTATATACATTTATATGGATGGACTTATGTTAATCTAAACCCACATGCTTATTGAGCACATAAATAACATCAGTATTTATGGATAAGTAGTATTTAGTATTTATCTAACAGCAATCAGCGGTAACTCAGGGAAGTTTGAATCTTTGCACTTTCACACTTTTGCACAGGTTAAATGTAGTACGAAATCGTTCCTTTCTTAAATAAATCAAATAATATATTATACGTAAAAGTTTAAAGTTGCATACATATTTATCCGACTCTATTTTACGTATATATTTATGTATCTTGAAACATAATGTAGTAAGAAATCTATCTATTAACAGAGAGGATCTATTTGAAGTATCTAATTGATAAGTTAATATGAAGGACCCGAAAAATCAGAGATATTAAATTAGTACCACAAAGCCGCCCTAGAACACAAATATCAATTTAATTGGTTAATAATCCTACTCCAATTTGAATTGGGTCGGGAGTTTGCCCAAAGTTTTCCACGTATGTAGAGAAAAGTTCTGCTTAGAATTGGGACACAAAAGGGTTCACATCTAGGGTACGAGTATAACTACTAAAATAAATATATAAGTATTCAACTTTCAACTCGAATTCACTCTATAATAAATTCGAAGAGGATGCCAAAGATCCACAATGTAAACTTTATTCCATCTACAGGCAGCCATGATGTACCTTCTTTGCTCATATCCGTGATTTTCACTGATATTGAATACGTCGTATATTTTATAAGCACAAAATATACACAGTACACTTTATTAGAAAATGCGTGATAATTCATCGGGCAAAAAATTGCAATTTTAATATAAAAAAAATTAAATGATATAACTTAATGATGTGTTATTAATAATAGTTACAAAAACTATTATTTTTGCCATTTATGTTTCGAACATTTTGTATACCATTTTGTATACCATAAACAACATGACGCCATTTTGATTATTATTTTAAGTTGCGACATACAGTACTAGTTTATGTGGACTTTCATACTTGAAACTTTATACTGAAACTATTTTAATTATTATTTTAAGTTGCGACATACAGTATTGGTTTATATGGACTTTCATGCCTTTATGTTACCGAGATATTTAGTGTTATAAATACAAAAAAATATCAAATAACATATTTTTTTATTTTATCTCTGCTTCAATTTATCATATACTAGTAATAGGAGCTGTGTTGTCAACTGTTAGTCTTAATCTACAAAGAATTTGTAAATGAATTTAATATAAATATATTCTATAAAAATAAATTAGTTACGCGTTTAAAATGAGAACCTATTTACGGACACATTTCAGATCAATGAAAGGACGATAAATCTAAAAGCGTCCTTTAAAAGTTTCAAGGAATGAACTCTTTTAAATATTTAATTAAACCGAGTCTAGACAGTTACAAAGATCTTAACTACGTGTAACAGATCTAACAGACGAGCATGCAAGTTGTTGATAAATGTTCATTAATTCCAGGCAAAAGAAAATTTAATATAAACGATAAAAAATATATGAACAATAATAATATTCATTAATTCAAGTAACCAGACTTATAAGAAGTAGTAATTTAAATGTTATTTTAATAGTCCGGGTATTAAGATAACATTTCGTTTTTATATGATTAATATCCATCTGCTGTATCAAAAGTATTAAAACTTAAATTTATCTTACACTTTTAGGGCTCCGTACCCAAAAGATAAAACGACTCTATGGCACAGGCAACATGGACGCTTGAATTATTTATACAATAACTATTAGTTATAAAATTTTAATAAGACTTTTAAAATAAAATAAATAAATAAAAATATCATCGTCAACCCATTAATGTCCCACTGCTGGGTGTTCAGTGAGAATGATTTAGAGAGAGTTTTAGGCCATAGACAACCGCGCTGTCCAAATGTGAATTGGTAGACTTCACACACACCTCTGACAACTCTTTGATTTTTTTTAGAGAACTCTTACGTGTGCATTTTCACGATGTTTTCCTTCACCGTAAAACAGTGATAATTAATTTCTAATACGCATATAATTAGAAAAATCAGTGGTTGGGATTCGAACCTCGGACCGTCGATTGATAGGCCTAGTTTCAACCATTAGGCTATCACTGCTCGCAAATTGAAATATAATAAATATATAATGGGGGCTATATACTATACAACCCTTCGTGGGCGAAACCGACTCGCACTTGCTGTTTTTTATTTTATTTTAAATGCTAACGCTTTTTAAGACTTTTAAGAGCAAAGCAAACTCCCACGTTATGGCCTGTATAGTTTTATTATATTTGTCATTAGTACTACAAACCTAAACACAATAAATATCCACCACATTCAACCATAGCGCCAATCATAAATCAATGTACATTATCCGTCTCATTTATTTATACACTGAGATTGAGAAATTAATTAATTATGAATAAATTTTATCCAGTACCCTTAGTACGAGTTTATCTTGTTTCCTCAAAACAATCATTGTTTACATTATTGCTCATACATTGCAACGTACACTTCACGTTTTTGTTTTCGTTACCGGCCATACCTAGCAATGTACTTTAAAATTATGTACGAAAACGTACACAATGATTGTTTTGAGGAAACAAGATAAATTCGTACTAAGCTTACTGAACTGACCGAGAATTTCGGAAATAAAAATAATTATACATTTTCAGTTAATATGAATAATTTCTTATTTTAATTGAGGTCATATATTCAATGATGACTATGTATAAATTGTTTATATGTATAAACTATTTATACATAGTCATCATTGAATAGAAATCTTCAGTAATCCTCATATTTATATTTTAATGCTCTATAAGTACCAGAGTTTACCTTAAATTAAAACCAAAACTTTAATTTAATAACAGTCAAATACAAAAACACTGTAATATTTATTTTCAGGTTTGATTGAAAAGCAAAATGAAATATGTTTTCTGTTGTTTATCCTTTTTTCGCTAAATGGAGACAATACCTGGATTTTTCCAGGTACAAAAAACAGCGTAGAAAGTTCCACTGTAAACTTTTTACGGCGTGTAGGTATTGTTATCCTAACAGGCTTATTTCCAACATTGTTTAAGTACAACCGACAATAAATTTTGCTACTATGCTAAAATAATCAAATTAAAATAAATTGTGGTAACATATATATTACCTAAAAGATGTTCGTATCAACATATACCTGTAAGACTAACTTATATCCAAAAAATGGCCAGTGGAGTCCTCTTGTTATTCTTCCACTATCATTATGTCATCGTCAAGCGTTGTAAGGGAACCAAACCACGTGACCTATTTTTGACTAGTTTTATCCCCTTGGTGTATATAATATATAAGGGTCCCCCTTTAAATTTTATGCAAATAGAAAGTTACAAAATAATAATATAGCTCATATTTTTTTATTAACACCGTGTTTGCCGCGTAGCGCCAAAAATACATGCGTATCTATAGTTATAAGATATTTGGATATAGCTTGAAAAAGCACGAGATTTTCTTGATGGGGAACGCCTAAACCCCTCCGCTTCTCCCTGTGACAAAGCGTGATATTTTGAAGACCCAAGAAATGATCAAGTTCTTTAGGTATGTTCCATAACTGGCTAGCTGACTGCGCGACACTTTTTGTGTACTTACTCTACCAACGATTGGGGAAGACATGTAGTACACTTGCTCTACTGAGTGCTCTACAACTACTCTACTAGATACCTACCTACGATTGACGATTGAAACTCTATCACGCGGCTCAAATAAAGATTAGTAAAGGAAAGGTAACCTTACCTAACGCGTTAACTAGCGCGTTAACGTTTAAATATTTTCAAATCTCTCATCAATGTGATGAAGGACTTGACGCCTGCTAATGACAGCATTTAAGATTATCAAGTGAGGACATCGAAGCATGGAAGTGCGCATTATATGATACTAGTGATCACCCACCTAACTCCTGACTGCGTCTGACCTTGCTTTGTAGATTTATTTACACTAAAGTAGATAAATCTACTAGAGCCTATGTGTGGAGAACTATGTTGACAACATTACTAAGATTTAAAGAACAAGTAGGAGAACAAGCTGTCGAATGAGTTCAAAATGAAACTTATTCACATTTATCTCAGAGTTACAGCAAAAAACATTTATTATGGTTATTTCGTAAGCGTGTAAACATTATTTCTATTTAGCTTAGACTAGATACGGAGATCGATAAGGATCGTGATTACGTGTTATTACTACTTGTCGCCTGTCATGCCCGGTTTATTGAGTTTATCTCTGTGTCACCTATTTTGGTAACTGGACAAAATATTACGTATCGAAATATATTTACAGTAGCCCAAAGAATATGTATGTACAATTAATTTACCGCAATACTGAATGATTACGTGGAATACTTTCTATCTGGCTTTAATCGCGATTGTGATTCTTAGATGATTGAAGAGTAAGTTAATTAATTAGACATAGTTATTGTGATTACTTTCACGTAATATCAATTTATGAAGTTTGATTTCTATACAGACTAATATATTATAGTTTTTATATTTTCATATATATATTCTTATATGTTTTACATACCCATGCATACTTTCAGGTTGTGTAAAAAGACATATTGTAGTTACAATAGGGTTTCATGCTGGTATCGTAGACACTCACAAAATCTAAACATAGTTCATTACCTAGACACGATGCTAGAACGCGATAGGTCTTATGATACAGTTAATATAAATAAAGAAAAGTGATCAAAGAAAAATAGAAACCATCAATGTTCAGATCATAATTTTATAGAACACTCAATGACAAATATTCAAATATTGAAAAATTATTAAATAAAATCACAGACAAAGGCTCATAGTCTCATTCCCAACATGCTACCTAACTTTGGTTAACTGATCATCGCTTAAATTATTATCCCTATATAGTAGTTAAATCGTAACAAAGGACCAAAAAAATCTGTATTTTAGAGCTTTCTAGGAGCCGAAATAGGCTTAAGCATGCTACTGCATACATAATATATACTATGTGTAAAAGAGCACACCTATGTACATATCGTTACCTAAAATATTTTAAACACAATTTTCTTTTTTAATTTTCACACAACTTATAAACTATTTATTAAAACTCACATACATTTAATCCTTTAATTACGTACGCAAAAACATAACCTTACATGTATCATATTTTATAAGTTAATAAGTAAACCCAATTATACACACAGACGTGACAACACATCACGCAGAATTATTCAAATTTGTCATTTGACACACGTATTCCCTGATGGCACAAATTTCAAAATTACAAACATTGAAACATTATAATTTTCTAACCTAATCATAAACACACAATCCGTTGTATTTTATCGTATAAGTCAAATTGTTTGCTTACGTTTTCTATGATATACCAAAATTTATTTAAAGGCAAATAATGTATATTACTCGAGCATCAATATTTACAAAGGATGGAATAAGCTATTTTAAATTTTTGAAATATTTTGGTTTAATGCCTCTTTCCTGTCACACGGGACTGCGTCCGCACCCGCATCCCACCTGGACAGGCGTCAACATTGCAACGCTAACTCACGACGCCACGAATCGCGTAGTTTTTACGCAGTACAGGAACTGAGAGCACGCGTGACAGGAAAAGCGCTCTTAATTTTTATATTAAAACAAAATCTTCGTTGTTCTTCTGCTTAATAACCTTCATAACATCATAAAAATAATTAACTTTACCTCACATCAGAGTCCAGTATCACGCCTTCTTCTTTTATTAAAACAACGCTTTATAAGTTGATATTCTCATAAATGTACACTATAAATAAACTATATCGACTTAATCCTTTCATGTTATTTAATGTTATTCACGCTATAACACTTCAGCAGTCACAATACGATTAGTGTCTCACGTCACTAACACTTACGTCACTTGTTCACGAGTCTAAAGAAAATGTTCACACACACCGGGAGCATTCTCCTTCACAATCCGTCCTCACGGAACCGAAGTTTTTGCACTGAAACAAAAATATGTAATTTAAAATATATAATTAAACTTTTTGTATATAGCTAAGTTGAGTATAAGGGCCGGAGTTGTGCACAAAGGACTATGTCTTTAGTAGCGAACCTTAGAAGTCTTATGGATATAACAAAGTAAGCAATTAGAAATAGATTTCACAACAATGATAATAACGACGATTGTAAAGTTGTAATAATATAATATATAATGTAATTGACTTTTGGAGCAAAACGTAAGACCGTATACAATGAAAGGCTCTTTTAACAGATTCAGTACAAAATTATCGCGATACACAAAGGGACAATATTATTAAACTGATCATACATTTTAGTATGATTCATTTTCCAATAAATAGTCTCGAATTTGGAAGTTATAACTATGAGGAACTATGAGGTTATAAATATGAGGTCTATATAATTATAACTTTCTTATTTGAGACTATTTTATTTATTTATAAAGTCATTACTTGACATAATTAAATATTTAAATACAAACAAAAAATATAGAGGCTGATGTTGCCGGCCAAGGATCTGAGTAGACCTTTATTAGTGCCGCTTATACCCCAACAAAGTAATTAAATTCTTGAATGCTACTTCAATAAAAATAGCCTTACATCTATTGTAGTAATCAAATAATAATTACCTGTAAAATAAAATAGTCTTAATCAATTTAAATTTTCTCATGTTTTAAATCTAATTACTTAATGGTCTAATAGATTTCTCTCTCTTCACCCAACCCGCCATTCATCTCCATTTGACTGTCACCAAATTGTCTTAGAGACATCATACACACCATTATCCAAAGGCATAATTGATATAATACGAGAATACATACATTAGATATACTCGTATAATATACATGAGATCTTATGACGTAACGCCCCATACCGTGCTCTCAATTGCCAGTAACATAATCAAGTTGTTCTCGAGTTAACACTATGATATCAGGGTACATTAGTTCGAACATGGCACTCCTTGGAATAGATTAAAGCCTACACACTCGTACATTATTGGCGTGGCAATATTGCTTAAAGTTTCATGCGCTATTATATACGATTGGAGCTCGTGTCTCTGTGGTTTGTGTAGATCTCAACCAAAGTACAAAGTCAAGCAACATCGATCACGGTCAAAATTTGAATGGGTGGCCGCTAGGGGCCAAATTTTTCCGCTTCCGTGATTTGAAGCGCACCGATCTACCGAGTTCGAAACTCAGGCATCATTGGTCGCAGTCGGAATTTGATGGGTGACCGCTAGTGGTTAAGTTTCATATGGGCTACCATGCTATGGAGGAAACGTTACGCTATTTGAACCGTTACCATCACTAAACTGCTGCTTGCATTAGTCACGGTCGGAATTTGGATGGGTGACCGCTAGTGGTTAACTTACATATGGGCTACCATACTTTGGAGCACACGTTACGCTATCGGAACCGGTATCATCACGAGATGACAATCCACCAGCATCGGTATCACCAGTAATCAGTGCCTATAATCATTTATGTATATATTACCCCATACATTCCAAATATAAAAATTAATAGGGTTCCGTGAAGGTTGTAAAATCTATATTACGTCTCTAAAGACTAAGTGTAACCGTGGAGTAACTGTCCCCTACTATACGTTTACCTTAAATAACTCATAATAATAATCATTCATAATAACGCAAATAAGGCCGAAGCTGGACACGTCACGGTGGCGTCATACGTGAAACAGTGGAAAGTTTTACCGTGCACAGCCTTTAAAATAATAAAGTTAGGTCACTTTCTAAAGCAAACCTCATCTAAACTTTGTGTAAAGGTACCAATATTAACAAATATTCCCGAACGATCCATCCTATCAAAACTTTAATTGGGTGTATGCTTACTAAGTATATTAGTTTTGGAATTCGTGAACTATGCGATTGCCGCAAAATAAATATAGAACTCGAAATTACTAAAAATAAACTTTATTTTGGGATACGTTTATTTACCCCTTATTGATAATAGACTCGCTTTAATACTCCTACAACAAAATAATTACTTCTTTTTTTCTAAAAATTGTACATATGGATAATAATCTGTGTCTTATCTATTAAGCTGTATAGTGCAACTCCTGTGCATAATTTCATGATGTAAAACCAATCTAAGCTATTCTTCAAAATTTTATTACGTAGATATGTGTGTGTGTAGTTCTTACCCGGTAGAACTGAAACTGATAATTATTTCGCATATACCAAGCTTGAGCTCTTATAAAAACTACGAAATAAAATCGATAGCGTGATTCACAAAGAGATACAGCGCCATCTAGTCTTAACGCGGACAACTGCTTTCTTAACGCATTTTTGTTTCATCGAGTTCCAAATCACAACGATTCTAAATAAGTTTTAGTTCAAAAAATCCTGATCAATCTAAACAGTATCTTCATTAAAACGTAATATTTTTAACACTTACAGTGATGGTCTCAAAGACCTGAATGAACCGTCATTACTTTACTGTTCTATTATGGTTAAAACATCGTAATTGCTTTCATTTTTCTTAAGTTATTTAATCATCCAACATTTCTCTATAAGTAAAAGTTAACATCTGATTCAACAGGAATCAATGGAATACCGAGCATACCAAACAAATATTTACGTATTTCTATGTATATACATTCTTTATTTTGTGTGGACAAGTAGAACTTGTTACAAATAATGTTAATTAAAAGAGAATTAAGCGTTGAAGTTGCAAAGTAACTAACTGCTAAGCATAATCCTGAACTGAACTTTAAAACACTTATTTTTCTCAAGAAGTCATTTAACAAGATCAAGCAAGAAACGTTTCCGAGATAAAAATACAACGCGCTAAAAGAGGAAACTTTATCAAGGCGGGAACGTGACGCCATTTTGTTTTGTTATGCTCGTGAAATGGTCGTGTTTTTTTATATTTGAAACTATTAAATAACGTGGAATAATAATTTCATCGTTTTGTTATCTGTATTTAGATCACACTGTTTATTTTAGTTTAAGACATTTGTTATTTATTTTCACTGTTTCTTTTGCTTTATGTTTCAATTTTAGACGATACTAAATTCAAAATGTTTACAATTTAAAACGCAGATTTCATTACATCATAAAAAAAAGATAACCTTTGAAAAGAAATTAACAAATAAGTACAACGTATTTTCACGTATTTAAAATAATTAATCTTTGTGAAATAGCAGATATATGTAAGATTCAGTTACTTTGCAAGAAAAATTGTCTTTTTTTAACACTGAACAATACAATTAATAGCAATAGCCTGAAAATATCACGTG
>DWLI01003238.1:0-12046 GCA_018249915.1 Cecropterus dorantes dorantes
CTTATCACACGCTTCAGACCAAAACACAGCAGCACATAACACTGCTGTCAATAGTCAGAAATAGGTGTGGCGGTGGGGCTTCCGGAGGCGGACCACAAAAAGGTCTACCACCTTCAAAACTACTTAATTATAAGTAAGTTCCTTATAATATCATCGTCAAAAATATTATTTCTTGTTTTCTATTAACCGTTACAATATTCGTTTTCCCAATACACGAGGGTTAATTAACAATAGCCAACTGCTCTTCAAACTTGAACTAAATTTGCGGGTTACTAAGTTAATACGATTACTTGGCCACTTAAAACTATCTCAATTGTTCCGACGTAATACAAATTTAGCAAGTCAGTAGTAAATAGTAGGGTTTTCAAGGAATTATCCTAAGTTGTTAAGTATATATGTATATAAGTAAGCATCTGTAGTCTGTAGTATCTGTCGTATGTATGTATATGAATAATAATCACGCTTTCTACACTCATATCCCCGCATTAGGATTTTCTCCTGTGTCGCGGGTGCCATGGACACACAAAGACGAATACACTAACACTCAGACCCAGAAATGAAATCAAAATTCATCAAATAAATGTCTGTCTGGCAGGGAATCGAACTCGGAACCCATTGCGCGTCAGAGCGGTATGGTGACCGCTCCGCCACGCGGGTCGTCAATCATCTGTAGTCGTAAATAATTATCGACGAGAATAGGATAAATTTCGGAAAATAGACAAGCCACGCTACTTGTGTAGATGATAAGGAATCCACTAATGCGCTCGGATGTTGGATGGGTCGCCACTAGTATCTAAACTTAATGTGTACTTCTTTGTTTCAGAAGATACGTTAAGTCAGTCAAAAATGTTATTGAAATGGAGCCGGAAATCCTTGTGATATCTATAACCGATAAAAGAGTTAGCTAAAATGTTTCTCCCGAATCATATATTATATAATATATATATATATATTGTATGATGTTTTGACAGCAATGGATAAATAAGAGTCTTAATCCCTTGCCCTTCTCTAATTTCATCAATCTATCTGTTGTAAAGAATCGAATCACAAAATCGAAATCAACTCTCAAAGGAAATCTACACTCCGTACATGACTCGAAACCAATGTTGCATGAAGAAGCAAATCAATTGCAGAACACATTGACTTTGACAAAACTCCCGGGCCGCTTGGATGAACGTCCTCATGTGAGTATTTGTCACGGCACCTTTTAAACTGACTCGCTGAACATAAATACTTACGCAGACCATAAATGAACAATCCAAACAGGCCAACAGACAGAAAATGGAATGAACTTGCTGATAGAACATTGACATTGACATGAATTTGCTGATAGAACATCAGTAGGTCCAATGTGAGATAAACATGAATATTCTTGGACTTTTTATATGGCATTATTGCAGATTTTACTTGTCGTATGTCTGCTCTTAGAATAGTTCTCATAAAAGTTTTAATAATCCTATTTTATATCAAACGAAGGCACAGTCAGGTTATAGTTTCCTGAAAATTTTGTAATATGTTTTACACTTCATTTAAATCAATCGCAATAAAAAGCATTTCCGATATACTAGGTTAAAATACAAGTTATGCATGAACGTTCAGTGCACGCATAACTTGTAGAGATGAATGCCATTGCATATTTATGTTTATACGTGATTTCGCATATAGTTCAAACACGAAAATATGAAGAAAATGCATTGATCGCCTCTGCGACCAACTGGTAGAAAATCAGTGAATGTATGCACATCACTGGTCGTACTTTGACAAAATTCTTGGCGAACGGAGAGCGAGCGAGCTACCGAATGGTTCGCATACCTTCTACAAATATGCAAAAGTTATAATTTTAACGCTATTTCAAACATAGCTTTCTGTACCCAGCGTTCGTAGTTACACGCTGAACTGGATACAGTTATATTGCTGAAATAAAATTAATCACCTTACGTAAAAGAGCTTTGATTAAAATAGTGTTCATAGCTCCGAATGAAGATGAAATATAAAACAAATTTGTACTGCTTTTCCGTAATTGTAACAAGTATTGACGTTTATTATCAGTCTTAATTTAATGATCGCAGGAATATAGATTGAATTCTCATCATCTAATTAGATGACACTATTAGGCATTTTTTTATATTATAGATATATAAAATAGTTTTTAACTTTTTGTCAAGTCGTAGATAGATTGTGGTTTTTATCGTAAAAATTCTTCTTGATTCTTGATGAAAGGACGTAGTTGTCCTGTTTAACTTCAGATATAATATCTGTTCTGAATTAGGTTATTTAGAAATTATTATGGGCGACAGTAACCAACTACCATCGGGTGGGATGAACGCTCGTTAACTTTGATCTTATCAAGAAATCACAAAATGAAAAGTCACTTTTGTGACTACTTTATTATTAACTTTACAACTGATAAACATGTTGTTGCGAATCTCGATGTACTTTGTTGTGGATGTTTACTACTTTGATATTATATGAGTAGAACCGAAATCACCGTTTGGGCGTCTTCGAGATTAAAAACTTCATGATGAAATATTATGAAAGTTTGTTTTAAAAATAACAATACATGCCATGTCGTTAGTATATTAGAGTTTAGCACATATACAATAAATAAATTCTCATTAATTATTATTACACAATGATGTTAAACACTAACAAATCGTGTCGGTGAAACAAAACACGATCGCATTTCTATTTTATTGTTCTAATTTATATTTCTAAGTTACATGTAATAAATTACATATACTTACATTTTATATGAACTTACTACTGGAGTGCGTGCTTGTTTATTACTCAAATAATATGTAAAACCGATCTTATACCAAAAAGTTAATAAGAACCTTATTCTCAAATAGCAGACTCAATTTATTAAAGACCAAAATTATTAATTTTGGTCGTAAACCAATGTACTCGTTTAACAAACAAATGTAATAAATGTCACAAAGATCATATTGGGCCGAAAGTTTTGTAACGATTTACGGATTATCTGTAACCTTAAAACTATAGATTTAATGACAATCATAATAATTCTTGATAATATATTCGAGAGCATGTATTTTAAGAAGAAATAGGTACATTTCAAAAGTGATAATTCAACATACTTTGCCCCGTATTGCAGTGTAAATTTTTATATCGTGAGACAGCTCGAAGTCACATGAATTATGCAAATTCCAACACCCCGCGAACCGAGTGGATCCGAGATTTACATCCGAAGTGCACATCGTGAACTAACATTATAAGGAAATATGTTGAGGTGTCAGTTTGAAAGTTTAAAGCTTCCTTTTTGTATCGATCTGCGCTTAGTACGTGGTCTGTTGGTATTTTTATGAAAAGAGGTCATCGCTATTGACTTTTATTTTATTTAGGGTTGATTATAAATGATCGCCAGTGACCCTTTAAAATACACTTATGTTCTATATGAAGTTACTTACAGATGTCCATGGGCAGCAGTGACCACTTACCATGCTCGTTTGCTACTTCAATATTATAAAAAAAAAATCACTCTTTTAAAGTCATGAAACATTTTAAATATTGTTATGTAATTTCTTATTAATTTATGTTTCCTATAGAATTTCATGTTGATCTACGTGCCAGTACTTAACGTTTCTATTTAAGTTATGTCTTGCTGTACCTAAAAGTTCACTTAATTACTGCGCGATTTAATCTCTTCAATTTGTCTGTACTATTTGCGTCGTCCGTTTTAGTGAAGAGCAACGAAGTAAAAACATTTTTAGCGCAGTCTTCCGAAGTCCTTGCAACTTTTGTTTTTCTTTTAAGCTTAAGACAAAATGTAAAAAAACAAGGACTTTTTTACGCTTTGTTAAATGTCAACTCGATTCCAGCTCAAATAGTGTAACTGCAACTTACCTACTCATAATCAATTTACGTATATACATTTAAATCTAGTCTAATCTGCTAAGGAGCAGTGTTCGCCTAATAGTTGAAATTCGGCCTCTCCATCAATGGTCCAAGATTCCAATTGCAAAAATTAATTATCACTGGAGGCGAAGGCAAACATCATAAGGAAACTTGCATATCTAAAGGTTCTCTAAAAAAAGAGTTATCGAAGGTGTGTAAAGTCTACCAATTCACACTTAGCCAGCGTAATGGACCATGCCCTAAACCTCTCTGATTCTGAGAGAAGACTCATGCCCAGCACTGGGACACTAATGGGCAGACAATACCACTACTACAACTCCAGTAGACATTTTAGTAACAGGTTTATACCTAGCACGTTGCAGCACAATATTTTACTATATTTTATAGTAAGTAAGCATTATAACGTATTATGCATATAAAGGTGGAAGAATTCTTTGTGGTTTGACTCCAGAAGCCCCACCACCACACCTATTTCTGCCTGATATGTTCTGGTCTGAAAAGTGTAGGAAGATATACTTATCCGAACCGTTCCAACTTAGACCTCTGAACTGATGAGATAAGTTGCTATCTGTGCCTAACGCCAGATAAGACTAATCTTATCTGGGGTTGACTACAGATGTCCATGGGCGGCAGTGGCCACTTTTATGCTAGACTGCATACTCGTTTGCTACTTCCATATTATAAAACGAACAAAAAAAAACAAACGTTACAATAATTGCCTTTCATCCTGAAATTACATAGTACCCACATAAACCCACTTAACGCGGAATCCTGATTCCGTCACAAATCCGCAGCTAACATAATTTATACGGGCCTAATAAAAGTAGTATTACAAATATTATTCCCACCACGATCATTGGCATGCGTACAAGTATAATAAATACGCAATCATGTGAGGGTCTCAAGTCACGTTCGAGGCTCGCTCACGTTTTAGCGAACTTACGATTTTCCGTAGGCATCAACAGGTAAGTGAGTCATTTGTTTCCCGCGTGAAACATTTCTCTTGAGTCAGGTCATGACGGGAGGCACGAGGAACGCAGACAGACGGTAACTGGAACGTGCAAAAACTCAGCCCATTTTTACACATCAGCTGGGTTTAGTGTTCGTGAGGCTCGACATTCTTTTGTTTCCAACGTAATATTGTAACTATGTTCTCCAACAAACTTTTCCACGTCCGGAAGATAAAACGACCGCGCGTCAGACGTATGCTGAAACGCTTTAATGATAGTGGCCAAGTATGCTGGACTAGACTATAATATAAAATTATTAAAATTTTCTAAGATAATAATTATAACTATTTTTTTTTTTTAAATATAAGCGGTCATTGGCTCACAGACGTATTGCCAAGAAGTTGAGACTAAAATGGCCTCATATGTAAATCGGCCCAAATCTTTCATCTTTTATTCTAGAGCAGTCAAAGCTGTACTGCTTTATAAAAATAGATTTACTTACTTATCATACTTCGACACGACGCTCAAAAATGTCTAAACAAAAAGTGCACTGCACAAACGAAAAAAAATACTACAATAGCGGATTTTTTTGTAAAATTCCATGAAAGTTGATTACATTAAAAAGCGTAAGTAATAATTTGTTACCATGTTACTATAAATGATATTAATATTTGTATAACAACACCATGGACAAGGTAACCAAATAGTCCCCTAACCCAACAGATACAAGTACACTTATTATCATCTTATTATACGGTCTTGTGACCCAATCAGCGTACAAACCGAGTCAATTAGCTTTCAATTTGAACTAATTATAGTATAGTGTCTAGTACTCTGTCTTGTTATGCCACAGGCTTCATTAGATAAATACTGTCCAGTGTCCAACTCCTGAGTCTAGTCTACGCATAACGATACGTAGATTGTAAAATTTTAATAACACTTTTATAGAATATTATTCTTATAAAAATCAGTGCCTGTTAGGTCTATTTACTGGTTTGTGATTTAGCTATTCATTTACATTGTACAATATAATCCGTTTTTCTTCATTTTGGCTGTGAAAATTATACCGATTGTTGCATTAATTTTGTCAATATATTTTATACCTCCGAACACACCTCATTGCGATAGAAATTACAGCAAGTTTTTATATAATCCCGATATTACGATTGTATTAACTTATGGGTACAATTGAGCCGATTTATTGGGTTCCTCAAACCTCAAGTGATGAAACAACGGCAGTCGTTGAAACCCAACCACTCTTATATAGAACACACCACGCATTCTATTTTACATCCGATGTGTAGCAATTTGGAATTTTCATAGTTCTTTTACTCCTTTTCTATATATTCATCGTTCGGAAAAAGTAGTACCGTACATACTGCTACATAGTTTAGCTATAAGCAAAGCTACAATACTGTGATATACAGCTCTTAGAAATACGTATAGAAATTATCTCCGATGTCAACAGGCTTGTAACTTTTGTAATAAAGGTGGTAGAACTTCGGAACCTTCGAAAGCATCACCGCCATACCTATTTCTGCCTAATAATGTCAAGTTATACGCTGTTGTGTTCTGGTCTGAACGGTGTGGTAAGCGAGACACACTTTTTGGAGGCATTACATCTTAGCCCTTGGGGATAGCAAGGCATCTGTGACTAACCTTAGGTAAACTTTGATCTTACCTAGAGTTGATTACAGATGTCCATGGGCGGCAATAGCTACTTACCATTGGTGGGATGCATGCTCGTTTCCTTTTTCCATAGTATAAAAAATAATCAATTAGCCTTATGAGAAATAATAATAGTTTTTCAAGGCTTGTCAGTCTTTTCTATATAAATATTACTAAAAAGCTATAAAAGTAAAAAAAGTAATTATGTGACTGTATTTCCATTGCCATTTTCTAAGCTCATATAAATATATATTTATTACATTGCTTTGTTATTAAATTAAATTTAAGTATTCGTTAAAATTAAAGTATTCGTTATATTTTGACGGGACTGCCACATGAAAGAACTTAAAAGACTTAGACAACT
Organism: Cecropterus dorantes dorantes; assembly: GCA_018249915.1. Taxonomy (NCBI): domain Eukaryota; kingdom Metazoa; phylum Arthropoda; class Insecta; order Lepidoptera; family Hesperiidae; genus Cecropterus; species Cecropterus dorantes. Next base: position 6,856 of record DWLI01003238.1, read on the forward strand.
GTAAGACAAATATGATACAAATTTATCATCTTAAGAAAAAAAAATGGGATAAGAAACTTACAATTTGTACAACACTACGATATTGTGAATGACAAATTTTTGGAAATCTATTCTGTAATATTCCAAAGAGGAAATGAAAATAAAATAATGACAAATAAAACGTGAACTTTTCAAGCAATTTTTATGTAATCAAACTTTTATATTAAAATTATATATTCCAGACATTTTTTCAGTTTTCCAGTAATGAGTATTCGTTCAGCAAAACTCGCGCGACCAATTATTTGGGGTGGACGCCTGACACCCGCCATGATGGACGACCAGCTGTTTATTATATTTTCCGGCTCTTTTAACCCCTACTAGATGCAATTTAAAATTTAACAACGCTCGCTTTATTTATTAATTAAAATAGTTTTAATAATGTTCGCAATAAATCGACCTTTTCATCATCAAAACTTTGCCTTGCTACCACATATTGGTAGTTTTCAAAGAAGCGTTTTGTAAACGACAATAGCCAGTACGAGTACAAACTAATAGCCAAACTATTTGAATTTAGAATACGTGCCAATGATTAACAATGTACCCTCGCCTTTCTAGCTCTACTACAGAAAAAAGTTTCATATCATAAAAGCAAACATAACATTCCTTCGGAAAAATATTCGGGAACGACGTATATCGAAGAAATAGGTACCGACGTAAATATTGTTAACGTAAGCCGCAGGAAAGGCGGAGGTAGCTATAAATACGTCTGTAAATATCATCGGCCCGAATCCGAATCTGGCGTAAAGTGGTAAACCCTTATGAAAAAGCAAATACTTCAGTCGACTCGCACCTGTAGCCCGGTGACGCAACAAAGGAACGCTGAGTAATGCCTGTCGATTTTTCGGCTAAGAAATAATTCACTTGTTGATTCTGCTCTCTAGCCCTCCACTCGTCTTTACGAATAGAATGTATTATTTATTTTCCACCCGGAAACTTTCCTACGTGACAAATATACTCATTATTACAACAACGACGTCGCCGTTCCTACTTTTAATCATAGGCTTACTGCCAGCAAGTATTTCGCCTACTGTGGCATATTTAATATGGCAAAATAGTAGTATTTTTCTGCTTAGAAATTAAAGGTTTTTTTCAAGTTAATATAAACTGTTAGTTTATTTTTTTTATATATTCACACGAAAGTTTTTTTTTTATTTACTCTTTGTTTCTCTACGGAAATAATTGTTCTCTACATCGACTTAATAAGAGTACTATACCGCGATTTCCAATTATTATGAAATTTTAAGCAAAATGCTGACACTGTTGCTACACCACTTGTGAACAATGAAGAGCACGAGCCTTTATAATCTCTCACAGCACTGTAAGTTTAAGTAAGGTATATCATTATTTAACGTAACCTTAGCTAGCCTTCAAAAGCACATTCGTTTAGCATAGCAAATTATTCGACGTAATACATTAAAAAGTTATAGAATTGGCATAGAAAGTCATTTGATTGACATATATGTATTTCTAAGTTATACTTTAATATATGTTTTAACTTTATAGGAGTCAATGTAAAGTAAATTATATGAGACAATGTGCCCGTGAAGCTTAAACCCGGATAGCATAGTAAATCCCACATAAGAAGCTAATCCGTACCACAATGTTTAGGAATTAGGTAACGGTAAAATTTCAGGAAGCCGCTTTGTTTGCCTTTAAGTTATTATGAGGTCACATAATCATGTTAAGCGAGGTTCAACATTTTAGTACCTACACGTTCCTTGGAGTGCATTCCTTCGAGTAGTTTGACAAATACCGATGGTGCCAGACCTGTAACGTTAGTTGCCTCGTCACTACACAACAATGTGTCGAAGAATGTGTTTACGGTGCCAAGAATTAAGCTCTTTAGCGATACCGAGGATTCTTGGAAATTATGCATTCACTTTACACGTAAAGTCTCTATTTCTTAGTTAAGTGCGTGACGTACACGAACACATATCTACGTGTGTAATAACGTTATTTTATGTCCACATTAATATTTGATACTAAATCTTCTACCTTTTCGCTTTATGTGCTAGTAAATTTAAAAAATTGTAAATTTAACTAAAACTTTCTTTAGAAAATAACTTAAAATTTTGTAACGTACATATGTATTATGATCTTTTCGAACATAAATAAATATCTGTTATAATTTACCGTTTTTATTTCCTTTCACCGTCATATTTCTGTACAACCTTTATAAAAATCGCTATGGTCCGAAACTTTTGCACGCTACTATATATTAAAAAAATCATATGAAATATACATAAAGTGTTTTTATACAGTAAGTTATCGACTGTATCTTTAGTTACCCACATGTACGCAGATGTAAAAGTAACGTAGAGTCACTACAGCCACCCTTTCTCTCTTAGGAACTCTTCATATCCAATTTCGCATTTCTAAGAAGAGATCTATAAAAGAAAGAAGGCACAAACACAAAATACCGGTACGCTTTCGCTGTTCTTACCTCAAAGTAAAATTAAAAAATATATAAACCGTTTCAATAACAAAAGACCTAATATTTCGAAAATGAATAAGAAAGTTTTTACAATGAAATGCTTAGAATGTCATAACTGGAATAAACGATTTGTTTTAAACTCGTGAATTGTTAAAATACTTCGGCCTCTGGAGTTTCAATTATAATATCTTGTTCATTTTAATTTAAAAGGCACCTTTATTTCATTTTCCTTTCTTAGGCTTGTTTCTAACACTGCTACTTAATACTTTATGTATAAAAAATATAAAAGTGATGCACTTTTGATTTTCAATTGACACTACCACCCATAATTTACAAAAAAATACATCAAATTGCCATGTTGATTTTTTTAAATGCTTATCTAAAACGTTTCTTTGGAAAGAACAAAAGATAAAATAATTAAAATAACAATGAAATGAATACAAAAAAAATATAAGCTATTTAAAATGATTTTAAATACGTCAACTTGGATGTTTCATAAGCAAATACCATGATTAACAATTAACAAAATACAAAAACATTTATAAAAACAACATAACCATTGACTTACGTATGCGAATAAGAAATTTGCCAGAAGTTAGTTTCGCTGATATAAAGATACCATGGTATACGGAATCGGATATCTATCGGACAAATGGTCCCCGATTTGGGCGCTGTAAACATTCGCAAACGGACTTTAAGCCCGGTCATAAAAGTAATCCGCTCATAAAGTTACGCGACGATGGACAACATAAGGGTAGGGATTTTCTCGCACAAAGATTTCGAAGTAATTAAGATAAAATACCAGGAGTTTTATACGTAACCGGAGCCAGTGGCTCTACTCGTTTTTCAACGCTCATACCGAGTTAATCCTCGAGTATGCAATAAAGCAGCTAAAGTATTTGTGTGCCAGGCGAAATTACCCATATTGAAAATACCCTTCGCTAACAGCCGACTAAAGGCTTATTTTAACATATCCGTATATTATATAGAGCCGTCGCGTATCCACGGCAGTGTTAACCTAAGTAACTGCCGACATTAAATTTCCGAGCGTTCCACCGCTAAATCTTTACGAATTGACTTACTATACTTACAGTTAAAATTCTTTTTATGATCGTGATATAAAATCTACCAATCCGCGCTCGACCAGCGCGATGGACAATGACCTGAGATGCTCTCATTCTGACAGAAGACCCATGGCCAGCAGTGGGACGATAATGGATTGACAACGAAATAAAAAAAAGACGCGTTTATATTCTTGCATGTTACAGAATAATTGAAAAATGTGAGTTTAGATATTTTTCAAATCAATATGAAACGGGATGAAAAAAATATAGTTTACTGAAGAAGTTTAATGCCAAAAATCGTATGATAACGATCAAATATAATCGGACGCTTTAAATCAAAATTCGCTCCGTCAATAAATAAGTACGTACCCTAACAAAGCCAATTACACAGAATTACATTTTTTTACCAATTGCCGTACTTTGTTTATATATTTTAATTGTAACAAAGCCGATTTAAAGCTTAATTTTAATTTCCTACAGTTAATTTATAAGCCTTCCCATTTCGTTATACCTACTAAAAATTCAATAGCGTTCAAAAGACTAAGGTAATGGTTTGACCGTAACAAGCGAGTTTGAGTGAGATGTGAAGACTTAACACCATTGACATTGATCTGTAATATACACAGGGCTTTTTGTGGAGGCACACAATGCCCCCAAAGAAAATGTCTACATATCGAAAAATTACCATTAACATGAAAACTATGAAACATAAATAATTAGAAAACATATTGATAATCTTCACAATAATTTGGAGACCGCTTGTACATCAGTTTTAATTGACATTTAGGGCTCCCAAGTGTATTCGTATTTTACAATCTATAATATAAAAATCTAACTCTAAATTTTCATGCCAGATTATCTTCAATCATTTATCATTTACTCGCTATCAGTCAGTTAAATGCCTTACAGATCGGAAAGCTCCTTGTATTGATTTGCAATTATTATGAGATTGCCGCTGTTTAAGTTGACTATGCAAAATATTTGCGATCAAAACTCAATTGTTAGTTCCAGAAGTAAAGATAATTGAATTTACAAGGCCTATTTGATTTCCCTTAAAAACCGTTCAATCAATTTCTGCTCTCTGAAAACTGTTGGCGTTTTATGTAATTTGAATATAATGAAATTTAAATAGAAATGCAATACTAGAAGATTTTTATTGATTAGAATTAAAGGTATTAACTAATTTGGTATTTTTATAGATATTCTTAATCAAAAGTACCTAATATTACTGGATATTTAATGAAAATATTTTTAACTATAATAACAATAAGTTACCAAAAGTAATAATTTTATATTTTAATAAAGGTAGTAAGCAAACACAATTTCATTAAAATCTAGACATATCACGCGCAAAGAATGTGTAAGACACTTATGTTAAAATACAAACCACTAGTCTATACAATAATATACTACGTATAAACTAGCCACAAACAAGGCATCCGAGTTCCAAGCCAGAGGCAGCATACCACAACATTGACACTAATAAAGTTATTTACCTTTGCGGGTAGGGTTGTAACAATGTGGTAGTGAGGGTCGGCAATGGAATTTTGTCAAGTGGAGGAATGCACGCGCTTGCCAAAGGAGCGGAGGAATGCCACCGCGACATCTTCATGCGAGGAACAACTTTCCAAATGTGTCGACAACAGTTATGCTG
>DWLI01003239.1:0-12046 GCA_018249915.1 Cecropterus dorantes dorantes
AAAATGTCACTTTTTTCCAGGCTAGGAGTATTGCAGTTCCAAAAATAACAAAGCAGATATTTTTACCAGCTGTTCCTATAGATGTCTATTTGACAAAACTACAGAAGAACAATTTTAATGTGTTTGATAAATCACTACAAAAAGGCAACCCAATGTTACCATTTAGTTTGTATTATAAAAGGTTATTAAATGTATATTAACGTAGGCTCATTTTGCATTTGTTAATAGTGGACATTTGTTTAAAATAATTAATATTATTTATTGTCGAAACTATGTACAGTAATAGTGGTAGTAATAAATAAAACAAATTTATAGAAACAATTGCACTGTTTACTCTCAAGCATTTTCATGCAAATAAATAATCACATTCAAGATTCAAAGCAGTTTGGCAACTTGAGTACATAATAGTACCAAAAACATAAATAACTACAATTTAATTAAACACTAGTAAAATGATTCACTTTCCTCTATGTTTTAAATATCTCAGAAAGTTACTTATGGATTGTATAAACCATAACGTCTTTTCTATAATGCACATTTTAGATATCATGAAGTTTAGATAATTAATAGCTATTAGAAAAACAAATCAAAGATACCTACAGGATTTATACGCCTACTAGAAAGATTCTACAACTACAAATGGATTTTTAATTCATGATAAGTTTAATAATATTCATGACATCGTTCAAAGCAATAGTCGGCAACCTGCAGCCTGCTACCTTTTTTCTGCTTGACACCTCTACAGCCCGGCGGGCATTTCTGTCAATGATTTGAAATGAGGTGGAAAATAGGTTTTAGTTATTTAGGTATACATTTTAATGTACATGTACATAAGTAAATAATTCCTACTGTCCAAAAAAGGTAAATAATGCCTTTTTGTACGCATTTCTAAAATATGTAACAAATGTTCAAAATTTTACGCTTACTTGCAGGGAACATTTTTGGTCTATATAGACTATAATTATCACACTTGACGTCGTACGAGGTTGCTGATTGTTGCATTGAAGTGGAAACATAATGAAAAACCTGAGATCTTATAAAACATTCTATCAATGCCAAAGAGCAGAACAATTTATTGTTGAGTAGTAGTCTAAACAAGATCATTTTTTAACTTTGGTGAAAAAGTATCTTTGGTTACACATGATTTCATAAATAATACAAGTGATGCGTATTTTACTACTTCACTACCTATGAATTTCATTCTTATTATTATGTTTTAATAGTATATTACCCGCCCGAATATGTAAAACTGTAATTGATTTCTTGCACTTAAATGTTAGTTAACAAGACTGGTTCTTTAACTACATAGCAACTGTCTCTTCAGTACTCCTTGCTGAAATATTGCCAATAGCTGCACAAATGATCTAACAAAATAAATATTGGTTCGATTTAAAACACAACTCTGGTTACATAATTAATATTACCAAAGAAACAACAGTCCATTAATGAAGATCTTAAGAATAATACATATCACTTCAGTATTTAATTCATTGTTTTCGTTACTACTGATGCACACTTTGTATTAATGTATTTTGTAATCAAAATAATCAATTTAAAAAATTTAGTGCATGTTTAATATCTTTGGATATAGATGTAAAACAGTTATTTCACTATATTAATACATAATCCTAGTGAGGAAAATGATACAAAAACTCAATTAAAACAGATGTTAGTAATTATAAGTACGTAACCCTGTATTCTAATAAAAAAACTTAACAAAATTCCACTCCTCAAATCACTTGCATATATCTTTCCGAGATAAATATCAATACTGAAAAGTTTATAAGCATAAATAAGCAACTAAATATTGCAGTAAAAATTCAAGTAAATTTGAATAAACACTAAATTATATTTAAAGAAAATTTGATTAACTGAGATGGGGTTTCTAGCTATTTAAATACTATATTTTTAGGCATTAAAGCAAAATTTAGACATTGCTTATAAATTTAAGTTTGACTTAATGTAACATTTATAAGCACTGAGTATCATTTCCAGGGATTAGTTTACATATATAAAAATAAAAAATCTAAGACATACACATTACCCCATATTTAATGGTAAATGCTTCACTTCCATACTAGAACATTACTCATAAGAATATTGTATACTATAAATAAATATAAGTGTCGTAAGACACCACAACCAATACTTAAAAATTATTTTAATTTGGAATGTAAAAGTTGAACAAAAACATATAAAATATTTTTAGATTAGATACTTAAGCCTAAGATAAAAAAGCTAAATGTAAGTACTACTATTTAATCACAATGAGCTTGCTGCACAATGAAAGCCATCAGTTTTCCATACATGACCTTTGTTATTCTGATGGTGTCAAGTCTTTCTCAGGCTCACCCTCTGACAGAATCTGTTGCAAGAGATCATAAATAGGTTCAAAGGCCTTACGACAAGCAGCATTAGTTGGTATAAGATAATCATGTAGGTCATGATGGCTTATGGTCCCATCGTTCTGAACAAGTCCCTTATCTATGGATACCATTTCTACCTTATTCATGTTAGCGACTTTCTCGCGTAACAGCTGATTGATTTTGGCATTCTTATCTCTTAATGAATTTGGGTGCTGACCACGAGGAAGAAGACTCTGAAAGGTGAGTTACATATCGTAATTAGTATCATTGAATTCATTTATACTTTCAACTATCCTAATACGAAGCTAATTTTGCATGTTTGGCATACAAAGACATAAAACAGTGAATCAAAATTGTAGCTATTTTGTAAAATCACATTAATCAAGTTTTTTAAAGGTAGATATATACAATTTCCACTTTATACATATATCTGCCTTATATCATTTAAGTACAGCCAACATAGTATAACACTACTGTATAAGCCAATATAATTGGGTAAGTCACTAACTAATTGGATTTAACATTTAAACAGTTTTAGTCAATACTGGAGGACAACTGTAACTATGTGCCAGCAATATAAAGCTTTTAATCAAATTTAGAACTGTTCCCTATGAACCTAGAATTGTTCTATCTAGACTATGTTACAATTATCTCTATTATTACTATTATTTTAAAATTACTGTATAATAATGACAATAATATCTCCGTCTCTAAAATTATGAAGATATTATATCGCAATACCGTAATAGAGTGCATGCTGTACTACATAATAGAGTACATGCATCATGTACTAACATTGATTTGTAAGACCTGACTTAGAAAATAAACATGAGTAATAAAGAATTTGAATCAATTTAAGCAGTTCTGCAGCTGTAAATGTTCATTATTATAGTTATACTCATGAGCCTTTATAGGGTTTTAGGAGGTACAGTACTGAACTTATGTAAGCTACAAATGAAAAATTTTTCACCAGCCTTTTTTGTTTTCGTCCACAAATGGAGTCTTGAATTCAGAACACCTCATACCATAGTGAGCGAAACTGAGTTTTATGCTGACTGCTGCTATTGAATTGCCCTCAACAAAAGTAGACCCTTATTCATGCTCAACATATACTTACAGGTAAAACTATGTAGACACTCGGGTGTTTTTCTCTGATTGTTCTAACAATTTCTAAAATTCCTTCACACACTTGTTCGGCTGTATGTTCAACATTATTTGTCCCAACATGAAGAACTATTACCTGTCCATAATTATCCATAGATTATATTTCACACATTTAACAAACCAAATATGACATAAGATAGTTAAGATATAATAAATTATTACAAATTGATTTACACATTTGAACTTCATAATAAAAATTAAAACCTCATACCTTGGGGTCGACATGATCAAGAACTCCATTCTGAATCCGCCAAAGGACATTCTGTGTTTGATCCCTGTGTATACTAAAATTAAGGCAATGGAGAGGAGCAAACCACTGATTCCAAACCTCCGTGTGTTCTAGTGCTTGCAGCACAGAATCCCCTATAAATATTACGTCCGCATCTTTTCCTTTCGCGTCGGACAAGAATCTGTTATGCTGAAATATTTAAAAGGTAAATAACCTAACGAAATACTGATAAATTTAAGACATCGTACATTACAGGTGAAAAAATGCAAATAAGTTGATGCAGTTTTAATGAAACTAATTACACAGCAGTGAATGATCCACGTTGGTATAATTCAATCGTGATTTAAACACTCGAAACTTACGATGCTATTCCACCTTCCGTCTCCCTCAACATCTTGTTGAGGAGCTGCCACTGAACACGGATTCATATTTAACGATTTTTTATATACCTATACCATAAAATTGTAATCAAAATATCACTTTGATTTGATTTCAGATACAAGTTTCAATTACTTCTTTCTATGTTAACAATTCAAATAAAAAATGGCTTGCTCGCCCGTCCTTTTGACAGATGTGCGTGCTGTGCTGAAAGCTGAAAACATGACGATTATAGTGATTGTCTTTTCAAGAAACTAAAACATATGAAATAATATCGGTCAAATATTTTTTTATCTATTGTTGTTTTACTTGTAACTATATAGATCAGTTTTATATCCAACATAAGAGATGATTTGGAAATTACATCTAAACATCATTGAAATTCAAATAGTTGGAATTTAATGCATTTTTGCATTTAAGAAATAATTTGAGAAAATGAAAAACTTCTGGAAATAGTCCTTTTTTGGATAGAAAAATAAATAACATATACTCTAGAGTAAATTAAATGACTGTCTTACTAACTAAGGAAAAGAAAGTGATTAAAAAAGATTAAATAATAAGTTACTGAGCTGTTATGTTAAGGCTACTAAGATAATCATGGTGTTTGCATTGCATTTCCCTACATTGCAAGGATTTTGTTGCGTCGTTAAAAGTTTTGAGAGTTATTAAAAAATCAACAAGCTAAATGGGAAATAACCTGAATTCGTGGTTATAAGTGGAATTAAAAATATGAAATGAATCCATGTGTTCTAGTCTAATGTCAACAGTCAACGTCATAGTTCATATAAAATATATAAATGTCATAATTTGGTATTAGATGCCAATTTTTGGCTACTATATTCTAATTAACCAAAAATAATACATTTATTTGATAAGAAAATGTACTCACATGAAAAAGCGTAACTTGTAAGCTACGAATCATTAAGAAAATATATGTATTCAGTCATAAAAAAATATTTTATGAGGTTTGTGTCGAGGCCGAACTTTACTAAAGTTTTAGCCTAAAACTGATACTTTTTTTATTGAACGTGTATATTGTTGGTGTAAAGCTTTATTCAAAATAAAATTTATAATCTCAACGTACGAATTTTACTGTGAATTGTTTGCGCTGAAAATGGCAGACGATATCGTTGATCGCGTAGATTTAGAAAGTAGACACAGAAAAGAGAAAAAAGAACTCCAGGCCCAAATCCAGGCTTTGAAGAAGGCTGCTAAGAATGATAAAACAAAGAAGAAAGAGCTGACTGCAGAAATCACTAGATTAGAATTAGAGCAAGAAGAAAGACATAAGAAAGAAATGGAAAGAATAGAGGTGGCTGAAGACGTTCTAATCATACCCGATCAGGATGAAGAACCAGAAAGTATCAGGATTACAGCAAAAGTTTCGAAAGCTCAGAAACGCAGAGATAAAAAGCAACAACAGGAGAAGGATAGGGAAGCTCAAATTAAGATACAAGATCGAGAAAACCTGCTAGGGCCGAGGCACATCGAACTTCAAGCAATAAATGCAAAATTAAAAGAAAAGAAATTGCAAATTTACTCAATCCCATCTGATGGCGATTGCTTATACAATGCTGTTGCACACCAATTGTCAGCCGTGAGAGAAAAGTCCATTACTCTAAGTGAACTAAGAGAGAATTGTGCGTCACACATAAGGAACAATAAAGACGATTTTATGCCCTTCTTGAGCAATCCTCAAACCTTTGAAATGCTAACTGATAAGGAATTTGAGGAGTATTGTGATAAAATAGCTAAAACAAAATCCTGGGGAGGTCAGCTGGAAATTAGAGCATTATCCAACTATTTAATGTGCCCAATTAGTGTGATACAAGCCACTGGGCCCGATTCTATAGAACAGGGGACAGAATTTGATGGTCCACCATTAATAATTACATATCACAGACATATGTATAGCTTAGGTGAACATTTTAATGCTACACAGCCCCTACAAGAAGATGAGCAATCTTAAGTTTATTTCATTGGTATACTGTATTTGCTTGGGATATCAATAATAACAAACTGTATTATTTATAAAGCTTTTTATTCTTTTTTAAATTTACCTAACAGTTTCAATGGTATGGTTAACAAAGACAGTATTGATAGGCACTGCAACCTAGGCCCTTATTGGCAATATGTCAACCGTGTTTGAACCTAGTTCAATTCAAGGCTGATGCATGAGCATTAATGGTGAGCACATAATATGAGGATTGTATGCTCTTTGATACTCATACTCATATTATATAAAAAAGTTAATACAAACACCCATGGTATCTTGATCTTATGTTTTTTTTTTGTATCTATCAATTTTTTTTGTATTGATCATATTAATGTATTAGGACAGCATATTTCAATACTGTCAAAATTATAAGTAGTGTGGAAAGAGTCAGTAGTCAGTGTAAGTAGTATTACCATGTCTTATTATAACTGACAACTCATAAAATGTCTATAATTGTAGAAAACGAACATTATACCATGAAAGTAATTGTTATAAAATATACAAAATCATTTTAAAGGGCCTTTACTTATAGCTTATGTAATGGGATATCAGAAGTCATTGGGGTAACCCAAATTGTCACAGAATATTGGATTAGGATATATGTTATTGTTATACTCTCAACGGCTGTTTTATATGTTATTTTTATTAGTGTGTTTAACAAATTTAATATCTGTGCACAATATCTTGAGACCTGAGTATGATTAAGTCGCAGTGGAATGTTCAGTATGATTGAAAAAATAATTATCAAATATTTTATAGAGTACTCCTTTACAGTGTAACTGTTTAAATTAATAATAATATTTTTTGTACATCGGAAGAATTGTTAAGTAAACTGTTTGGGGCATTCTACACAGGTCTGAAGTTGTTATGCAAGGGTTGTAATATGTGTATATTTAAGTTGTTACCTTTATACATGTAATAAAGTCTGATTTAATAATTAAGTAAGAGTTTTAATTGAAAACCACAACTGTCAATATAATAATTTATTTGATAATAAAGGGGTTAGTAATGTTTTTCATAAAATCTCTCACACAGAAAATCAAAATGTTAGTGAAATGGTTTTGTAAGAATTATACTCCGTTAGCATTAGAAGTAGATTCTTCGGTGGTTTCCCCTTCTGCTTGTTGCTTATTAGGGTCATCAGGTTTCATTGCAGGGAACAACAACACTTCCTACAAACAAAACATTTAAATTTATGATATGCTATAAACAGCAGTGACTAACGACTATATAAATCATTAATTTTATTTGCATCTAATCTTCATGGAACCTATGCTATACATAAATTTACATTGATAAGAGCTGATATTTTTACTTTAGAAAATATATGAAAAATGTTTCATGTTACCTAATTACATATTATATGCTTCTATAAAATAAATTCAATTCGTTTTGAATGAGATAACATTGTTAAATGCCCTTATTTGTGTACGCACATTGCTACATTGGCATTAAAAATTGATATTAATGCAAATAAATCATACAATCTATTAAAGAAATATGATGTCAGCCTGTAATATCAAAATCACAGGCTCTTACAAAATGCATATGACTATATATATGGTACAAAGGTATAACAATAAACTATTATTAATACTTTTGTCTGCCTGTCTGTCTGTTCGTTCTGTCTTGTCTCGGAAACCACTGGTCCTATTTTGACGGGACTTTCACTGATAGCTTAAGTTATGAGGCGTAACACAGGCTACTTTTATTTTAAGAAAAATAATTAGGGATCATTTGCCGCCGCCGCCGCTATCAGTCCACTTTGAATTTGAATTTTAACAAAGCCTTTTTTCAAAGCGGACTAAAAATGCTTTTTTGTTAAAATTGCCACTGGAAAGTGTTTCAAGTATTGTAGCTTGTAAGCTTAATTTTTTTAGCTTGTAATTATAACCATAACAAACATTTTTATAAAAATCATAACATTTTATGATATTACGCACCTTAATATTATTCGAGTCTGTGAGGAACATTGTCAGCCGATCTACACCAAGTCCCCATCCACCTGTCGGAGGTAATCCATATTCCAGTGCAGTGCAGAAGGCCTCATCAGTAGGTGGAGTTTCATCATCACCTGCAGCACGGTCCTTGGCTTGCTGCTCAAACCTCTCCCGCTGAGTTGCAGGATCATTTAATTCAGTATATGCATTGCATATTTCTTTCTTCATTACAAAGACCTCAAACCTGAATTTATAGATGTAGGTATTATAACATTTTTAAATACATAACTGTTTATCATGTTTGCTAATCTATACTAATATTTTAAAGAAGTAGAGTTTGTATGTTTGAACGGGCTAATCTTAGGAACTGGTTCGGATTTAAAAAATATTTTTGTATTGAATACTCCATTTATTGAGGAAGGCTATAGGCTATATAACATCACGCTGTGTTCGTTTGTTTTTTTCTTATTTAGTGTGTAGTGTGTGTACCACACCTAGTATACAATAAATGTATGAAGAAAATCCTATCTATTATGAATATTAATGTGCATGATATTGAATTATAGGAATATTTATATACAGTCGCATGGAGGGGAAGGGTAGCTGGGGCCACCCCCCGCTTTGCCACTTGGCATTGAGGAAAAATGAAAAAATCTTCTAACAGAACATTATTTGTTCTTAGTTGATAAATTTGAGAGACAATTTATTCCAAGCCTCTTTTTTAAATTAGGGTCAGAAATTTTTTAAAACTTGCTACACTTGCTACTATTATGCATATGTAGATAACATAATTTAACAGTAAATTGACTTCACACATCATTATTATTTATTCTTAACATTATTATCTGTGACTTTAAGTGTATCTTTATCACAATTTGTGATAAATAACCCAATTTATCACACAAGATACTCATTATTTATCAAAAGTTTTATATACTAGGTATTTGTACCTCTCTGTAAGTCCTGGTATATCTCGGTGATATTTGGACAGTGGACTCATGATCTGTGGATGGTCCAGAATAAATGTAGGATTGATACACTTCTCTTCTAAGAATTCACCTACGAGTTTGTCCAATAGACGAGCTGTTGTCCTCGGTGGTGGGCATTCTACCTGTTAAAAACATATTAGGGTTAGGAAAAATAATGAATACAGGCTTCTGTTGGACTTTAGGTAAATATTCCGGTAGCATCTCAAAGCAATTGCCTCTCAAGATAGCTTGATGTTAACGTTAAAGAAAAAACATTTTTATCGCACACTAATAATATCAAATAAAATTTAACAGAGATTTGTTAATTTTGTGCGTTTCACCTTTAACAATACTTGAACTTTATTTTAAAATCAACAGTAAATATATTTTTTTATCTAATAGTTGATTAAGCAGATAGATGGTGGAAATATCCCTCTATTTTCGTCATCAGCTTTTGAGCTTTAAGATGCCAAATTATAAAGTTGTCCAATGTAGGTAGATAGAAGTTATTTCCAAGATTCAATTACATAGATATAGAATTAAGTTATAAAGGAAGTGAATAAAGCATGGTGTATATTATTAATATTGACTTACCCCATGTTTTTCACATAATTGACTTAAAGTAGCATTTGCTTCTGGAGTATCCAATTGGTCTGCAGGAGGTAGCTTAGTATTTAATACTTTTTCAAGTGTAGCAATCATGGGCACTCGGGCAAAAGGTGGAGTGAAATCAATTTCCACCTCCTCGCCTTCAGGGCCATCTGGGTGGTACTTGATCTGAAAAATAGGTAGTAAATTATTATATCTTATATTTACTCTTTGGTATTATCATTGCACATTGCACTCTCAATGCCTAGACCAAGTGAAGTAATATTCACAAAACATATTAGTTTCATCTAGATCTTAAGGTGTGTTATAATTTCAGTATAGGGTAGTGCGCTGCGATGCTGGAACGTCTTACCCACCTGGTCACTTATATGCAATGGCTAAGTGGCTAAGACAAGGGTTGGGCAAGGGATGTTCGGGCCTTGAGGGGTACCCTCTTTACCCAGACAATTCTGAGGAAGATTGACTACCTCCTAGACCCTTAACATTTACACCTAATAATACAATGTTAATGAGAACATTGTAATATAATGTACAAATGTAAAAGATATTTACCATCCCCACTTTTCAGTGGGTGATTCGAAATTCATGCGTGGTTACCCAATAAAGTGACGGACGTCCTCCTGGTGGTCGGAGGTTTAATCAATCCCGGGAGCTCCCGCGGAAGCGGTCGCCCCCAGGTGGTTGATCGAGTTAACGACAGTCGTATAAGACAAAATTTAAAAAAATTGATCAAATGTAAGCATGTACAATTTGCAAGTTCACTTTTTGCTTCTTTAATATCAGAGAAAATTTTTATACAAGAATGTGACTGCATCTGCTGGAAAGGAGAGCAAAATACCTCCCAAATGGTATTATATAAGATTATAATTATAGGCAATGAAGGATTAGAATTATACCAATAAATCTTGGAAAAACCAATTGTATAAATAAACTGGATTTTCCAAAAGAACCTATCTATTATAACTCATTAATGACTCATTAAGATAAATGTATGACTTAAATATACAAATAATTACTAATGTTATTAGGCTAGGTATTGTCTTGTCTAGTTTACCTAGTCATCATGAGCTTTAATAGTCTGTTATCTTATTTGGACTATCTAGCAATACTTACTTTATAAGTACCATGAATACTTTTAACCATTCCAGAAAGCATTGTTTCAGTCATACTGATTAAATCATTGTAATCAGCATATGCCATATAAAACTCACACGTTGTAAATTCTGGGTTGTGTGTTAAATCAATGCCTTCATTCCTGAATTGTCTACCAATTTCATACACCCGATCAAGACCACCAACAACTAACATTTTGTGATACAACTCTGGCGCTATTCTCATGTACAGGTCCATGTTCAAATCATTGTGGTGGGTGACAAACGGCTTAGCTGTAGCTCCACCTGCGATCATGTTCATCATGGGTGTTTCAATTTCTAGAAAACCCATGTTGTCCAAATACCGCCTGATGTATGCAATGATTTTGGCTCTTGTGTAAAATGTTTGTCTTACCTGTTTAAAAAAAATATGTGTTAAAGACATTTTCCAATGAAAACATAATTTAAAATATTATTATTATTAATATATATATAATTTTTAAGGATGGTCTATAGACTAGCTTTCATTTGACACCTATATTGTCATGATAATAAAAAAAATCGTCATTTTCCCCTTTTTTCACCATTTGCAGGCGCCATTTCTAAAAATTACATAGCCTATGTTACTTTCTAAACTGAGACAATTCAACAAATGATATGTCATACGTCACAATCCATCAAGCCAATTGGACTCTAGCGCATGCCGAAGAAATGCACAAACATACGCTCGTAAAACATTATCCTCCTTCTGATGCAGTCGGGTAAAATTAAGGATTTTTAATTAAGTTTACATATGTAAAAGCCTAATGGTGGCCACAATTTTTTTTGACCTCTTACCCTGGAGATGACAAGGGTATGCATGACTGAAGATTCATGCAAGAAAAATATTATGTGGCTCCCTTATGTTCAAATTTTCCGTTGTGCGATTTTTTTTTTCTACATAAGATTGAAATAGCAAAAGAAAATATAGTCTAAGATGGACTACACACTTGTTTACTAGTACTAGTAGTTTGGTAAGTGGACATCTATACCCTTTCACTGAAATGCAAGCAGCTCTGATTTATGCTAAAAATAAGTACAGCAATGGTGCCTCCTAAGTTGAACCCTACTGGTTTTTCCTATGTTTTTAAGAAATGTATTTTATATAGGACTAAGGAGGCACTTACAAAATGACAATAATAATATTTTTTCTAATATCATGGCTGGATCAGAACACAACCTCAACTGAGCAAATCTAACAAGTATCTCAGTGGGTCTGTCTTTTTTTCTTTTGTGTTTTTTTAATGTAAAGATAATGACTACGGC
>DWLI01003240.1:0-12043 GCA_018249915.1 Cecropterus dorantes dorantes
AGCGCGGCGCGACGCCACGCGCGTCGCAGCAGCGCGCCGCACGCCTGCCGCGCGCCGCACGCCGCCAGCCCGCGCTCGCTCTCCTCCTGCACCACACACCCGCGCGTCAACTATGCCGCCACACTGCCGGACTTTATCTATACTATCGTCGTCGAAAATTTTCATAAAAATAGCTTTGAGATAAACGTTTTTTTTTTTCAAATTTCTATTTCAACCCATTTATAATGCAATGAAAATATATCTGGTTTAATAACAAGATTTTGATTTATGTAAAAAGATGTAAATGCTGCATTTGATTGTTATAAATAAAATTTACTGCATTTTAGTTAACAATGAACACCTTATCACCTTATAACGATCATGTAATCTAGCACAAGTAATGTACTTTTTGTTAAGTTATACGTGACATCCATTTTTTTCTTCTGATTTTAAAATTTTATTTTTAAATCTCAATTTCGCTAAAATGTCGATTAATGCGTTCTTTATTATGAGGACAATATAGGGTAGACGGTACAGTGCATCCGATCACTGAGTGTTATAGAGCGCGGAGAGCCACTCACAATACGCCGAGAGGACGCCAGATTTAATACAAAATTAAGCGCTAGAGTATTGATTGCACCTGGGCCCTACTTGGGCTAGAGCTGCCGACAACGTTACATACACACTCATTATTTTTTGTTTATCTACATTCCACTCTTGTTCCACCCACACGCGGATTAATCCGCTGCAGTATTTGCGAACCGCTGAGTAGTGGCGTAGCGTGGGTTTATGCCGAAAGTTAAAGTTTTAGTTGGCCATAAAAATGGACTATGTAAATTGACAACCAAAAAAAAAAAAGAAATGGTCGCCAAACCTAATGCTGCCGGCCTCATATGTTACAAAAAAAGGAAATATTGCCGCTCCCTTAAAATGTGCCGCCCCGGGGCGGTCCGCCCCTCCGCCCCCCTACGCTACGCCACTGCCGCTGAGTGTAGCACGCATGATAATAGTGTAATAAAAATCTTGGAAGCGTAACACGCGTGTAGGAAAAACCCCTTGTTACTCTTTGTAATTAAATACTTTTATTGTAAGAATTATAAAAAAAATAATCACAAACAATAAAACCTCATTGGATAATCAGTAATATCGATTTTGAATATATAGATACCACTACTGAACTACATTAATGGATTCACACTTTGTCATTGCCCATAGGGGGCCGTAACGTACTAAGTGGATTATTGTTGCTCGTGGTTTAATATTAGTTGAAACCAACGATAAAGAAAGAAAAATAAAACATGTTAATAAAAACAACAAAAACAAATGTATCATACTGTCCAATAGTATTTGATAATGTGAATATTAATAAAGTAATTTATTGTAATAAAAAAGGTTAAACTTTTTTCTAAGAATTTAAATAATATTGTAAGCAATATATATGTATACTTACTAAACCATAATAGTATAGAACTACATCGTCACTTTCTTCGGATATGGAACCATCTAGTCCCGTTGTTAATACTAAAAATACTAGAATACTGATCAGCCACATCTGTAATTAGAATAGCACTAAAGATGTTTACGTATGATAATTGAGAAATGTTTAAATAGGTCGAGACCCACATTGATAACATATCATTACACTCAGTAACACTAAGTAATTATGCAGTGGTTTTTTATGAGATTGGATTGGATGTTTTATTATTTTTTTGTTACCATAATTTTTACCAGGCTCTCTCAGAAGGAAGATAATTCTTTTCGAACGTATGTATGTTTATCTCTTCCATTGGCACTCGCTACAACCCAAAACGGCTTATCGAATTATGAAATATGATATATCATTGGAATTGGAATCGTCTCAGTTTGCAAAGTGACTATATTTGACATTTTTTTTAAATGGGGGACAATTTTTTAAAATTATTAGGGTAAATAATGACATCGATTATTATATTAACACGTTTTACGATAATATGGGTATCAAATGAAAGTTAGTAAATAGACCATTCCAAAACTATATAAAAAACTGAGGCAATAAATTGTTCTTAAGCAGTCGGATTTTTAGTTTATTATTTTTAACAATGTTTCGTGTAATAGTGCATATATTTGTTACAGGCCGTAATGTTAAAGAAACAACTGATTAGCTTGAAGAAAATGGGAGAAAACGAGCAAACATTCCTGTCCTGTCTAGATACAGAGCGAGACATCTTCGTTGAGTACTGGACCTCCGTGGAAGGGCAGGAGCTGCTGAGAGCAGACGAAAACACCGCCTAATTACGTTAAAATTGAGTCCATGAAATATAAAAATACAAATATGGTACTTTGATAAATTTAATTTGATCACTTTCTTGATTTCACAAGATAAATATTCTTTTAAATGTACCGTGCATACACAATATACATGTTATAAATTTTGAAAGTCAACGATTGCACATTGTTTAAAATAAGTATCTATTAATTTAAGTTAATAGGGAGAGGATATCATTAGTAATAGTTACTATAATATGATAAATACGGAAACTTATAAGGTTTAACTAAGCTATAAAATGGTGGTTATACATTGTAAAAGAGAACATATAAATTTCTTACTTATAGGTATGAATGAAAGAGTTACTCTTGCGTGTTATTTAGAATATATTGCAAATTAAAATTTGTATGTATGTTCACATACATGTGTGAAAGTTACGCGTTTTTTTTTTTACAAAAATATTACACCTCATGAATATCCACTTCAAAAAATCGCAAAGGACTTTATTGAAAAGTGACTATTATTATTATATTTGTCTGTTTGTCAAGTTGTGTTTTGATATTCCAAATGGATGAATATATCACCGACGTTTTATAAATAAGTTTATTGAGTATTTAGCATGATGTAGAAGATGGTCGAAAGCCGTTATATGTACTCGTATGAGCTATTATATGATTCAACTCCGGCGTTCGGTGTCGGTCGCTTCGTTCAATCTTGGTCCTCAGAGGTAACGACGCATTTGTAGTAGACGTAAGGTGGGACCGAAGTCTGCCTGTTACCTATGATTGATTACGCCTCTCACCATCAGGTGGACTGAATGCTCATTGGCTACTCCTAAATAATAAAAATCTCATGATTGATATTTTCATGGCACTTGGAATATCCTAAATACATACTAGCATCTGGAATTTTTGAGTGTGGAAATTTGTACGACAACTAATTTTATAAAAAATGGTGTGCAATTTGACAGTTATATTTTTTATTTTATATTAGGACTGATTAGAACCTGACTAAAATTATTGTTAAAATGAGAAGTAATTGTCTCCAACTTGTAAAACTTAGGCAATAATTGTTGGTTTTAACCATTCGGGAGGTGACCGGTATATCTCGAATGATTTCTTTTCCATTATTATGGAGCTAATATCATAATATACTTATTGTTAGTTCTTGTTAGGTAATAAGCCATAGACTATTATCATGTTATGTTGTAGATGAAATTGTTTATGCTTTTGTTTTAGATGTTTATGAGTTTATAGTATAATTTAGAACATGTAATTAGACTAATGAAAACATATGTTCAGCCAAAGTTCTTTATCGATTTCTTATTCATTGATATTGGTGTTAAACATGAATATGCTTTGCTTTACACTACTATTGTGTGAAACATTTCATTCCTTTCCTGCAACATTTTCTTTGTCTTTTCTAATATAATTTGATTAGAATTTATTTAGATATAAGGTAAGTTCATCACTTACTAATAAGGTATATATTATTGCTATGGTATATTTATATGTTATAAATATAGCATCAATTTATTTCTTTTCTGTTTCTTATTGAATAAAGTGCCTTTCATGATACAATTACATTACTTAATATTGAATAATATTCGTAATAAAGAAACGTAACAGTTAAATATGACCAAATTGTATAGTTTGATTTCCGAAATTGAATATTTTTATATTATAAAATCGAATGTTACATAGTATATTGCACTGTTGAAGAAATACCTTAAAAACCATACTTGGTTAAAGATACACAGTTTGTGCAATCTCGTATATGATTAATCTTATATTTATTATGTAATACGAAATGCGTTAAATGTAGAGTTAAACAAATATGTATTTTATCATTATAGGTCATACTATTTAGTAATTACAGTGTCTATAATTAGACAAAAGAAATAAACGGAATTTGTAAGTGAAAAAGAATTTAATTTATTATGAAACTAAAGCATATGAAATAATGTATTAGCAAAAACCTTTTTTTGGTATTTTTTATAGATTTGAATAAAAAAAATCAATAAGAAATTGAAAATAGTAACACAGTAGAAGATTCGATTATTTTATATCCAATATATTAACGGGTCCATCAATTTGATGGAATTCTCAATTACTATACAGCGGGTGGGATATATTCATGAAGATAATTAAACAAACACATATGTATATAACCTCAAAAACTACCAATGCTTCGCAGTTGTAAAAAATGTAGTTTTTGTATACTGTAAAGTTTGCATGTTGGGGAAAATTAAACAAAAGTTAGCTTTACATTTGCATTATTTAATCAAACTTTTTCAGCAACATTAGAAATAATAGGTTTAGGTCTAGATTTAAATAACAATTTCTTTTTGACCACTGCTCTAACTCTATATTCCATCTGATTTCCTGATGAGATTTTTTCGATGACTGCCATGGGTTGTTCCAGCTTTACTTCTTTTCCGTTGAGGATGTGGTGGCCGAGGACTAGGACGGGATGTTTGTTCCTGTTGTAATAATGTAGGTCTCCAACAACAGTGGCTCCAGTTGTTGTTTCCTTCGATTGTACGAGACCTTGCAGTTCAACCAGGGCCCATTCTGGAATGCCCTTGTCGTCTTCGGTCTTGCTGTAATTAATAAAATAAGTTTATTCACAGTTTTATAGTTTTTAACAAAGTTCTATGGGTGAAGGGTAATAATATAAATAAAAAAGGAATTATTTTCTTAATTACTTTAATTACCATATTTTATACAACCTCAAATATACTATAATATGCCAATCTTGTTGATTTAGTTGTCGGACTATAATACCAGCTCCAGCCTAAAAATAATAGGTACATTTAAAATATATTTCTTTTTATTAAACAAATCAGGGCGAAAATCATAAGGAATAGAAAACCTGTAAAAAAAGATGTCAAGCTATGTGAAATCTAATATTAATTTGGCCAGTGATATTAGGCTACTTCTAAACGCTTTTCTATCTGAGAGGAGATCGAGTCCAGTAGTGGATCAATGTAGCAAATTTGTGTATAGGGTTTTTTTTTTCATTAAATTGAAGTAGCAAATTATCATGCAGTCCTGTTTATAAGTGGTCACTGTTATTTACATATAGTCACATCTGTTAGTTACATATAGAATAGGGGTTCTATATAAAATCGATCACAGGTGCTACTTCCGACACTAATTTTTGTTACTTTTTCGAATTATGTATTTGTGGTTGACCTTTCAAATTCATCGGGTTTTAGTGGCGATCCAATGTAATGTTTATGTATAAGTAAGCCGGCAATCACAGAGTGTATAAGGGGCGCGTGACATCTATAATCAACTTCATACAGAAGAGGGTTTCTATCTGAAGTCGATCACGGTCGTCGTTACTCCCGAGGTGTTACAATTGAGTTATAACATGTTATGTTACGGTCGTTGGCGGAGGTTCTCTCACATACAGTGAGGCGGCTAGCAGCGGAACTTCTTGAAGAGCGGGTGCTTGTTGTGCGCGTTGCGGCGCTCGAGGTAGAGCGCGTCGTCGGCGCCGGCCAGCGAGCCGAGCGCGCCGCCCGCGCGCCGCGCGCCGCCCGCCGCCGCCGCCTCGCGCTCCTCCTCGCACTCCGTCTCCGACGCCGCCAGCACCTGACACCGTATACTACTTTAAAACCTCTACAATTAAACCTCCTCTGTGATACTCGTGAAGTTGTAGAAAGAAATACAATAACGATTATCTCTGTAACCGTGAGATTACAGTACAAAGTAGTGAGAGTAATTATATGAAAATCAAATCAATGAAAAACTCCATGTATGAATGACAAGTTAAATAATAATATGACTATTTAAAGTAAAGTACACTTACTAGACGCGAGAACAGTTTTTGCTTGCTTATTTGAATGCAGAATGATTACAACAATGAAGTATGCATACTTACATAGTTCACATTTTTTAACGGAACTGTCCACTCACATCGAATTTGTCTATAGATTAATCATGAAAACACTACAATAATATAACTTACCTGTTGTAACAGCATTCCTTGTTCTTCTCGTGAACCATAAAATAGATCTGGTTCTTGTTCCATGCCCTTTAGTTCTGTAATTACCTGAAAGTAAAAGAAAAAAAATGATATTCCACCTTTAAAATGTCTGTATTACAATTGTGCGTATAATGTCGCGGACCTTACCTTGTAATAAAAAAGTACACGATCTATAGTCTGTTTAGATATATACATAAGTTTTCATGCATAAGAAAAAATACGTAAAAAAACTCACCTTGTAACTGTAACCCTGATTAACAAGAAATCTTTGTCTTTTTCGACTGTATGCCATTTCTAGCGTGTCTTGTGACACTAATGTGTAGAAGAATGCATTATACTCTTCTGCAAGGGCGCCTTTCTTTGCCCTCAAAATACGACCTGGAAAGTATTAATATTATTATCACATATGTTCAGTACTATTTTTAAGTTATTTATTGTTTATGAATTTATCTTATAACAGATATGAATGCAGGTTTACCTAATCTCTGTGCTTCTTGCCGCCGGGAACCACCGTGTGATGATATCTGAATCAGCACATTCGCTTCGGGCAGATCGAAACTGGTATCAGCGACCTTACTGACGAAAATCGTATTTACTTTCGGATTGAACTTGAAATTTTGTAGGATCTGTATCCTTTCGTTCTGTGACGTGGGACCGTAGATATACGGTTTGTTCATTTTCACGGCGTAGTGGCGCAGAGCGAACACGTTGTCGGAGAATACAATGGTCTTGTCGCCGCGACGTTCGTGATATCTGATCAGGAATTGGCAGGCTCGGAACTTAGAGGGATTCATTACGTACAGCAACATCTTTTTGTTTATTCTGAAAAAGTAAACTAGTTTTTTAAAAGTTTGCCAGTTAACTTACATATTAGTTAGCTAACTTTCTGTTATTGATATTAAAAAAATTAAAGACAACATAGTGCACTTTTTATATTCTCTTTTGTTTGTCAACTGATTGTCATTTTTTGTTTGGTGTCTATGTAATTTGGAAAATTTATGCTCATGTTCCTAGGTTGCACACCAGTTAATGCTAAAATGTTTGGCTATTGGTTCACTCTTGTTGCCAACAAATTGTTGTATCACCGATCTTAAATTTGTATATTTGTTTGGGAAACCACATTTTTGATTATTCGGTCTGTCTGTCAGTGGAATTATAAAGGCCGAGGAATAAATATTATGTCAGCTTACTTCTGCACGAGGTACTCTCGGTAGAACTCTGGCGTCATCGGGCACCACACCTCAGCGCACTGCACTCTCGCGATGTAGCCGTTAGCTTGCAGCTCCAGCCAGTTAGCCTCGTACAGCTTCGGCCCGATCAAAAAGTTCAAGTCGGCGATCTTGTCGTCTTCACGTAACAGCGTCGCCGTTAATCCTGCACACACGGAATTATTTCGTTAGAAGATTGAAAATTAATGCATATTTACACTCATAGGAATTATATATTAAGAATGTGATTACGGAATTGTGAATGAATATGCACGCACGCCATCACATGATAACTTCAGGATTAAAGAAAGTCAAGAGTAGGCTATAAAAATTTCTCTATCATTAAGTGAAAGTTAACAAGAATTATTTTTAAACCGATTTCAAAAAAAAGGAGGAGGTTCTCAGTTCGACCGTATTTTTTATAACATAGTATTAATAAACGAGAAGGTAGTCCATGTGAAGTAAGTGACCACTGCCGTTCATGGACTTTCATAATCGGTCTTATATAGGAATTTCACCCAGATGTTATCCTTGATGACGACACTACATAACCGTTTTAAAATGTCTCTCCTTTAAAACCTGATTTTAATATAAAATAACACACATAGTCACCCGCTTATTTTAGTCATTTAAATATAAACATGTTTAGCATATTGCAGTTATTAAGACTTTGAAGATAGATATTAGTATATGTATGTATAATTTGGCATTTAGCTAACCGAGCTTAGCGTGCGAGTGTACGATGGTGAGCACACGTCGGAACATCTTGGCCGGGATGGTGTGCACCTCGTCCAACACCACCAGCCCCCACTCCTGGCCTTGCAGCCACTTCATGGTCTGCTCCGCCTCCCACGAGCGTCGCTGGCCGTGCGTGATCATGGAGTATGTGGTGATCAGGATGCCGGCGCCCATTGGTTTGTCCTTCGCTTCTGATGTGAACCTGTTGTCAATTTCTAAATGTAAATGTAAGGTTTGATGTTAGTGCATAATTATACTGTGAATTTTTTTTTTTGTGCAGAGTATATTGGAATAACTTAGTGTGTGTTTAATGTTTTATCATAAAAGTGATGTGTGCAAATATAGGTTACAGGGCGTTATTTGCAATTTTTACATACATGTTAAGTATTTAGTGTGTATTCAAACCAAATACATCGTCAACTGGCTCTTCTATCTATATTTAACTCTTATTCACACCGAACCTACACAATGCAAGAACTAGTATGATGATTGTAGAATTGTTATGATTTACGTTTATATTAAAGGTGGCAGTGATAAAATTTACAACTATATTTTAAATACGAACGCCCAGTTACAAATGGCATCGAAGCTGGCAGAATACTTACGGTAAGCTATTGATAATATGTTTAATGTGGTCCTTCAGTTACAAATGTCTAAATATGAATATATCTCTCACTCTCACATGAATTAATCTGTGTATTATTTTGGATTATTTCATTACAAGATATGACAGAGATTATTTCTCATAATTATTTTATAATGTAAAATCAAAAATCAAATGATATAAGCATAACTTAGCACAATTTTTCTGTACACTATTACCATTTATGTCTGGACCTCTCACTTGAATTATATTGTATGTATTACGTTATATCACTTTATTATGCCACGAGAGAGGCGATACTTTCAAATGACACCCGACCCGTGACGCTGGGTTATGTAGGAAGTTTACCACTCTAAAACTTGCCGGTGGCCGCCCACGGCGTTGCGTTACGATCAAGTATCTCCAAAGGAACGCAACCGGAGTCATCGGAGCGTTGGTCCATTAGTGTCCACCCAGGAGGAGGACTTGCCTGCATATCATGCTGTCGTCGGCGGTGGACCAGCACTTGAACTGCTGGCGCCACTGCTCCACGGACACGCCGGAGTTGCACAGCACGAGCGCGCGCTTGCGCACCGTGCACACGGCCGTCACGCCCACCAGCGACTTGCCCGCGCCGCACGGCAACACGATCACACCGGACCTGATCGCGCCACCGATCAATTTAAAGAAACTTCTTTTAATTTAAATCATCAATTTTAAAGAAAATTCATTGCGTGCGTGAGAGTAAAATGTTCCGGATGAAACGTAATTTAAAAAAAATGTTTTTTATTATCAAATTTATCCTAAATATCCCTTGCAAATGTACCAGGGCAATATAGCTATGGAGGAGGTGAAAGATTCTTTCAAAGAGATTCTGCATATCTCTCACTCTAAACGTGTTTGGCAAAGAGTGAGCGGGACGCAAATAGAGTTGGTACATTAGTACCAAATTTATTTGCGGCCCGTGACTTGCGAGTGAGATTAAATATACCGTCGTTTTCTTTTTACAACAATGGAGATACATTTCTCTCTTCCACAGGTAAGACTGTAAAAAATAAAATCGAATTCTAATCGAAACTATTATATATTTATATCTTTGTATTTCATACACTTGGCGGCAGTTTTATTTTTTAAATAGAATTTAAAATATGAATCGCAAATGTACCAGGATAATATAACTATACAGGAGGTAAAAAAATATTTCAAGGAGATTTTTTTATACATCTCTTTTGCCATTTTTCGACATTTTTATTATCTTAATGACAATTAAATTCATGAAGTTCCTAACATAATACATTCCTTTTTCCTTCCCTCTAGGTCGCGGAATAATAAAGCTTTAGATTAAAATTATTAATAGACAAATTAATATGCATTTCTTACCTGGCACGTCCATTTCCAAACATTTTTCGCAGACTTTTCTCTTGGTAGGGTCGCAGGACGGCGGTAGGTTTTAAGTCGATGTTAATGTCCGGATTCACGGAATCGTTGCGGAAATCATATTCTGCTAGTAACGGATGCTCGAGCTCTATGCAACGTTTTTGTATAACCTAAAATATAAACGAATATAATTCTACTACTTTATATCAATAAGGAAACAAGATTTTTTTATTTTACTGGCCAGTCATGATTCACTTTTGAAAGAATTTTACGGATACATATAACATTAAATACATTCTATAGAATACGTCGTCGTAAACCCTTCTCAAAATGTGATAGTTTTGCACTAGCCAAGTGCAAGGTAGAGTACACAACTTTGAGATTTGTTTTTTATAGAATTTTTAGTAATATACCGTACCTATCGATATTTTCATTCACCATCGTTGCTGTTACAATTAATTTCCAAAACGCACGATATTTTTGAACAATTGGTGAAACTTGCCTGGGTTTTGAACCTTGGAACGTAGATTGAAAAGTTGAGTTACAACCAATAAGTTTTCACTGTTAAATAGAACCAGTGCATTACCTATTTTGCTTGACGTATCAAATGTCTGTTTTTATATAACAGGACCTAAAGTCTACAATTGAATAAATTACCTCAATCTTATCAGGGTCGACCTCGAAGGCGACGGCGGTGTTAGCGGTGATGTCGGTGGGTTCGTCGTCATCATCCTCTTTATCCAACTGCTGGTAGAACTGGCTGATGTCTTCGGGAACCGCGCCGTTTGCTGCCGGCTTGTCTGGTTCACCTGGACAGTGAGATTAAGTTTATGTTACAATACCACTAGGTGTTTTACGCGGTTTCACCCGCTACTAAATGAGAACAAATAGCCTATATATAGCCTATAGCTTTCCTCAATAAATGGACTATTCAATACAAAAAGAATTTTTAAATTCGACGAAGTAGTTCCTTAGATTAGCCCGTTCAACCAAACAAACTCTAGTGCTTTAATAATATTAGTATAGAAGTATAGATATTCACGGAATTTATTTTCATAATGCTCATTGCTTTCAGCTTAACTCTATTAGAATAATAGGTAAGTATTTTTATGTTATACTATCATGGAATAAGATTTTAATTTAGAAAATGGCAGAAATAACTACAATTTAGTTTAAATCAAACACACTAAGGGGCGACCGATCATTACGTGAGGATCTTTTGGCGATTTTGACTCCTTCTCCTTCCTTGTTCAAATCCAGTTTTCTTTTACATTGTATTTTGCAGAAAATATATAATATACCGCATAAAATTCTTGCGTTACTTTGGAAGGATGTGGATGCTGGGTCTCTTATGTATAAGGCGACCATCTTATTCCTCGAGAATGGCAACGCATCAGTGATCGACTTCAGATAAAACTCTTGTTCTATAGAAAGTTGTTTGTCCTTGAGCGGCATTAAGCACTTACCATCTTGTAGGCTGCATGTTCGTTATAGCTGGCGATCATTAATTGGACAGTCATTTGAAACTTATATGCTAATTCAACCAGAAAAATATAGTTTCAAATCACTGTGTATTTTCCAAATAAAATAAAAAATAAGTCACCTGGTTTGGAGGTAGTGGTGGCAGGTTTCTTGGGCAGGTCGGAAGCGAGTAGTTCGTCGTCGCCGTCGCGTCGCAACCGACACTGCTGGATCACGGGGTCTTTTAGCAGCTTCTGTAGCACTTCTACGTGTTTGCTCTCCACTAAGTACCTAGGAACAAATTCTTCAGTAGTTTGTTTCTCACAATTACTGCTTGAATATATTACTGATTGTAAAAACGCTAATATTACGAGAGATCCAGGTAAAAACTACTATCTTTTTAACGAATAAATTAAAGTAATAAAAAAAGTCACTTCATTTATTAAAAAGATTTGA
>DWLI01003241.1:0-12041 GCA_018249915.1 Cecropterus dorantes dorantes
AAATAAATAAAAAATTGTTTATTCGTTAACAAACTTCCTAACTTAAAGTACTTGTATAATGTATGTGACTTGAATAATGCCTGCGACTTTGTACGAACATTACTCGTCATTTCACCCTCTAGTGTAATGATGTCTTTATCCATAGACCTACGAAGGCACTAACAAATTGTCAGTGACAATTTCTAGCACCGGATCGGAACATGACCTCAGCTGAGAAGATACGGCAAAATACTCAGCGTATTTTTTATTATTCAGTCCATCTGTAGGTAATATATATTTTAACTATTTTTATGCCAAATCCTATTTTTACATGGAATTGTTAATTGTTGTTTTTACTAAGGAAATATCATTAAATCTTAATAGGCGTTTCATTAATAAAATAAACATATTGTCAATTATTTTATTGTTTTTAGCTTTAGTATTATAGGCACTACGATGATTTGTCAAGCGCCGACTTTTAAACTATTTATTAATCCATTTTTTTACTAGAGATGTACGTATCGATATTTTTCTATTAAAAAGCCCTAGCACTAATATTCTTTGCCACAAAAACACACGGAACTTAAAATTATATATGCCTGAATTAGAACCTCGAACCCAATGAGCCGAAATTTGTACCACTGAGCTACAATGCTCCGAATGTGTTACATGTCGTTAAATAATAATTTAATTACACGATAAAGTGTTACAAACAGTAATTCGCTCGTTAGATCGTATCTACCGATTTAATTAATTACATCAATGCGTAGATTTAATTACATAATGAAGTTATGAGTTTATTTTAATTAAACTGACTACATCATTTATAATTGCTTAACATCACAATGTTTTAAGTTTTAATTACTTTATTACTCTACGATAAATATTTACACATTTTTTTCAAGCTTGTATCTAACCCTTTGAAGGCACCACCAGCTCACCTATTTCAGACTAGTAACAGCAGTGTTATGCCCTGCTGTTCTGGTCTGAAGGGTGTAGTAAAGGAGACATACTTATCGGAGGCGATCCAACTTAGTCCTTAGCGGTATTAACGAATCTGTAGCCTGACGTAAGACTAATCTTATCTGGGGTTTATTACAGATGTCCATGGGCGGCACTTACCATCAGGTGGACTGCATGCTCGCTTGCTACTTCCGTACTATAAAAGAACTTATATGGTCTTGAATAACACGACTCCCTCTCTTCCCGTGGATGTCGTAAGAGACCAATAAGGAACAAAGTCTAGGAGATGGGCCGCAGCGTCTTCCTATGCATCACAAACATCTACTGTGGTCTCTTCCACTCATACAAGACGCAGCGACTGTTCTCAAAGATGATGACCGGATACTTCTTATCAGGACATCATTCGTTAAACCTTGTCGACGGCTTCACGTGCGCCATGGACAGCTTAATGAAACGTACTTTCCCGAGCACGTAAGAGGGCACGTTTCGCCATCAGCGGTCTTCCATCCATTTCCCAACCGCGCCCTACGTTGCTTAATTTCGTATCTATTCAAATTTCAACCTTTCAACTTCCTCCTACTTTTTTAACTGACTGAAGTAACAAGTGAGCATGCAGTCCACCTGATGTGTTTACTGCCGCATATGTATACGTAGACATCTGTAAGCAACTTCGTATAAGACAGGTGTCAAGTCAATCACAGATGTGTTGCTACTCTTGAGGACTAAAATGGTTGCCTTGTATGTGAGCTGGCAACCAGACCAATCTACCGAAACGCAAGAACTTGACGATCGAAATATGTGTGGCGGTACCACCACACATATTTCGGTGGTACCACTACTTAAAATCCTTCTACCACCCATATTTATTTACCCTATTGTCCACAACAGTCTTAACTTAACAGGGAAAACCTATTATTTTCCTAACGTGTTCTGTATTAGAGATTTAGCTGGAAATTAACGTGGTTATCGGATGAAAAGCCGAGCTTTCCATCAAACACTATTATTATATCGTAATCACACAGATAGCTTTGTTGGTAAAAGTGGTTCGAAGGACGGCTAGATTTGCAGGTGGATTTGATTCAAACGGTACTATTTAGTTTTGTTTGATGGAAGTTAGACGCCCTTATAAGATTTTGCTTTTCCACGCCATTTGTTGTTAGTCAATGAATATGTTGTAACTTAAAAGCTTAAGGGTATAAGTTTTTGCTGCATTTTGCTGTCGACCAACCTAATGACAAATATTTGCGTATGTAGAAAAACAGAGGGATTATAAAGAAAATGATAACTATAATAGACATTAAAGTAATTATTCCTAGTAATATTTTTTTAATCGCGGAAAAAATGATAGAGTAAAATTTAATACAGAATATTTCTCTAGGTAAAGAAAATTATATTGAAACAATTTTATTTTTTTATCTGGGTCTGTATTTATTTATATAATTTTAGGATAGGTTGTTGGTTGGAAAGGCCGCAACCCGTTTAAATTTTTTCTCTGAGCCCTAAGGTCCTTCCTGGTTGTAAATATGCATTTTGGCGCCGACATATAACAATATAAAAAAGGAAGAGCATTTTTTACCCGATGTGAAAATAAAAAAATGAAAAAAATTTTCAAAAACTCTTACCTCTCGGGCTGTACGCGTCACTTAAGTCCGACAAAACTGCCAAAAATATCACACACGAGAGGGCCACATTCCGCCACGGACCTGCCATTTCGATTAACACTGCACCAATTGTTTTAATTCATCTGTCATAAATCATCTGAACATATCTTTGAATATCTGTTACATCACCATATTTTATTATGGATTGTCAGTAAAAGTTTGTGTTATCTGTGATTTCATTTGTCGTCGTTTATTTATTTCGCGTAAACTAATTCGGCGTCGATGCGTCCGTTTGTGACGATGTCCGAATTAGAAATGGCGGGCAAAAAGGCGCGCGCGCACCATTGTTGTTATTGACTAACGATCTACTGTTTTTACTTTTTTCCGCGGTGCGCCGGCGCCTTATCCCCACTGGGAAAATGTTGCGCTCGGTGAACTGAGGTGTTGTCAACCATTTCATGTTTATAACATGATAATACAAGACTAAATGTCCCTAAAACTCTTTAATTTGCCCCAATCTTTATCCTCCACCTTTTTTATGGAGTTAAACCATTTCAATCAATTGATCACCATAAATTTTATTCCTCGTTGATTAAACACTTATAAAACTTTTTAAAATTACCCCAGATCTTTTCCATTAAGATAATCGATCATCGATTCATTTGATTCTATAACAAGTATTCTAATACAGTCAATATTGTCTCATTTCAGAATGCATATTAGTGCATAGTTGCATAGTCCGCCTTTGGTTAAGTCTAGATTAGCATTTAAAATTTACACATACACAAATCTCTCTCATACATACAGATTTAACTTTAATGGTCGAATAAGGGATAATTAATTTGTAATACACAATTCCTTCAAAAAACTCAAAACATGTACCCGGGAATCAAAGCCGAAATCCGCGCCTTATGAATTATGCTGCCATACATATTTAAATTCATGGAATGTTACCAAGCCCTGTCTATAGAGAGTGAATTGAAGGCCCGGAGGCGCGTGCGCAGCTGACGGCGACGCGTCAGTCGCAACGCGACTGCATTGCCAGGCACGCGCGTTATAAAAATATAAATAAATATCCTAAAAATATTAGTCATTAAAATATAATATTTGCAAAAAGATCAAGTATTAATATTTGTATTAATACTTTAATAATAAAATGTTAATATATAATATATTTCGCGGAATCGATTATAAACGCAACAAAAAAAAATAATCCATTAAGTATTAATGCAAAATATTTATGTATTAGGAAATTTATTTACTCCATCCATTCAACGGACATTTTAAATTCGCTAGGGCTCTTCTAAGCGTCCTGGGAAAAGAATAGGCCTGCGGTATCCGCTGCCTGTCTTAAGAGGCGTCTAAAGGGGGCTTCCGTGGTTGCCGGCGGCAAGAGTGAGAGTTTGAACCGTCCAGCCTAACGACCCCGAGAAGGACGGTGGTTTGTGTACACCCATATCGTCGTAAGATCAGATGGTGCAAAAAACAGGCTTTTCTAATAAAAAGGTGCCTCAATAAAATATTTTTGACAGAGCTGCCTGGCTTGGCTGTGTTTTTCGCTTCTTCTCAAGAATATGCTTGTGCCAGTGTCGTAGCAGTTTATGCCGCCCGGGGCGGAAATAGAAATTTTAGTTGGCCAAAAAAATGGACTATGTAAATTGACGACCAAAAAAAGGTCGCCAACCTGATTCTGCCGCCCTTATATATTACGAAGAAGGGAAAGTTTTCCCAAAAAAGTGCCGCCCGGGGCGGTCCGCCTCTCCGCCCCCCTAAGCTACTCCACAGGCTGCTGCTGCCCCTCTCTTGCTTTAATCCATTAGCCGCTTCTTACACGGGAAGAGGGACTGATTATATTCTAAATCTAAACCGACATGCTCTGCAATCTCTTGACTCTTGTTGTTTCTAGTTTCTAGTTTGAACATTAATGGACCTCAAATACTGTTTGATAAATGAAAAAGTATAATGGACAACATGTATGCTCCAAAATTATAACAATTAGGTTTAATCAAATCAAGGCGTAGAAGCCCATATAAAATCAAAAACCTCGAATCTTTTACAAAGTTATTTAGTATATATAAAAGACATATAGCACTAGATAATAGAGCTAGTACTCCACATGGTTTATATTTGTAATCAACCCCAGATAAGACTGGTCTTTTCTGAGGTTGACCACAGATGCGTTGGTACCAATAGAATAATTAGCAGATTAGAATAATTAGCTTCAAACCAGAAAACAGCAGCGCTTAACATTGTTATCAAGAAGAAACAGACAGGACAGGAATAACTTCGGAGTCGAACCAAGGGTTCTGCCTTCAATGTTCAAACCATTAATAATGCACCTGTCCTATAGTGGACAGAAGTTCCGGAAGTGCCCTATCAGTTGCAGGAAACTACAGGTTTCCCGGATCATGTTATTTGGTTATGCAAGGCAACAATGTTGACTTCGCTACACATATAAATAAAAATCAAACTGTTTTCGTAACTTTAGACGTAAGTTTTATTTTGTTACAGCAGAAATTTTGAATATATTTTTATTATTTTCAACAGTTTATAATTTGTTGCTTAATAGTTTAAAAATAGTACTTTAAGATGAAGTTAAAGTTTTTTTGTCTGTGCGACGCCGGGTTATGTAGATTTTTTATCGCACAAAACCCCTCAGATGACCGGCCTCGACGCTGTGAAGAGAACTCCGGGATCTCCAAAGATACATGACACCTCGAAGTCGCTTAGCTCGAGGGTTTGAGCTCCCACTCTTGCCGCCGGCAACTCCAAAGCCCCTTTTAGTGGCCTTTTAACAGGCAGAGGATGCCGTAGCCCTATTCTTATCCCGGAACTACAGGGACAAAAAGAACACTTTTGCCGTTTGAAAGATGAAATACATATAATTTTCATATCCTTGAATTTGAACTATGAAGCTTCTATCATAATTCATTCTTAATAACATGTTACAACAACTTAAAAACAATGTTCTCATTTTGTATCTTCTTAATTATTACTTATGAATAATCCAGATATGGGGTAAAATATTTTGACTGGTTGTAGAGGTTCCTGTAGGTAATAAAATGGCATTTTATTTATTCATCTATTTATATATTAACCTCAAATGACGTGAATAATTTTCTTGAAAATAATAAAAGAAGGTAATCACGGGTGGAGTCGCGGTTATAAGCTAGTTTTATTATAACTTTCTCTATCACTGAACTCGGATCCTAAGGCTCCACCGTCTTGCCAGGAAACTGTTATGTATTCGCGATTTATTGGTAGGTACTTATTGAATAAAACATTGTATGTTGTTTGAATGAAACTTATCAATTGTTGCACGCTAGATTTGTATAGACATTTCTTATGGCCAGCGCAGGTATATTACAATATCATCGTTTAAGTTCTAACACCGCGTAAGTCTTTTTTTGTTTGACATGTTCAAAATTGTCGTCTTTGGAATCGAAATATATGTCGTTTTATCCAATTAGAAACAAGATTCGACCAATATAAACCTTTAAATTACGGAAAATTGCAAAATGGTACTTTTGTTGTTTCTATATAAAATTAATCTGTTTTTTGTCTCTATTCAAAAATTTCCGAAAATGACTTACGGTGTTAGAACTTCAACGACGATTATCAATCCATAAAAACTGCTAGAGGCTTTTGGCAATATTTACCGCCTGGCATGCATTTTAGAGACTGCAGTGGGTGTTGATATAAGAAGAAGGAACCCATCTCGTAGACGTTGTCTCTATATTTAGTGCATTTATTTTGAAATCAACAAAAATACGATATTTTTAATTTAGAATACAAAACTAATATAAAATTATTGTAGCTACTAATGTATACAACGGCGCTCGACTATGAAATGATTGTTTTTATCGTTACCTATTTGGCGCAGATCTGCTGCTTCGCGCAGTCCTGCAGATTTAACTTCGGGTATTCCAGATCTACGCCTCTGTAATCAGGCTAGTGGCTCCGTCATTCCACGCTTCGGACTCGTATGGCCAGAGCCGGCCCTATCAAAAAGCGAATGAAGCGGCCGCTCCAGGCGCTACCAGGCGCTATTATTTCAATGAGATACCACTTTTTCGCCACCTTAACACTTAAGGCACGGACACGAACCCACGCTACGCCACTGGACGCCTCATTCAATCGACAAATTTAACATAAGCTTAAAGTGATGTTGACATGTTTCCAGTTCCATTATTGTATGTGACCGCACAACTGACACTATAGCGACAAATAAGGTAAACAATTAGGTAAATCTTACCTCGGACGAGATTGAGTGTGATAATGGCCTAAAAGTGTCGGCCCTCGCAAATACATGATGTTAAGTAGCTGTCCCATAACCACTTGTAAACTTTTATGTATAAAAGAGGAGCGTATGCTGGTGATTAAGAAAATGTTTACGGATGCTAATAATTTTAGTCGTAGAAAATTCAATAAAATTTTAATTCCTGACAGTAATAAAAATTATGCAATTCACTAAACTAAAAAAATACCAAAAAACCGTTTTTGCTAAGCATTACATTGAATACGTTAAACATTTACGCAAAAACCACTTACAGCAATTCGGTCACAATTTGTATTAACGGATGATACTGATAGTGACATCTAACGTCAGAATTACGAACTTTTAAAACTGTGACAGCGCCATCTACTAGCAGCTTGAGTGTACTACTTTATTTTAATCAATAGTTGATGACAGAGGCATCAAATAGTTATAAGTTGTACCACAGATGGCGTTAAGAAGCGTACTAATTACCTAAGTTTACAAGTTACGGTAGGGTCCACTATCTCTTTCTGTGCAATGATAACAAAAGCGGAGCGACAGAGACGGAAAATAATGAAGCCTGTCGAGGCGATGCAACTTGGCGTAAACATGTCAGTTACGGCTGCAATTCCTTCGTGGCGAGTTATATGTAGGTGTCAATAGTTTTAAAATATTGCCGCGTGTTGCATATGGGACAAAAGTTAAAAGAAACGGTGTTTACGAATTGTTGAATCAACGATGTGATTGGCTGTATAGTGGTGAATTCCTTGTGCTTTTTGTGTAGTGCCAAGATCTACGGTTAACGGTATTGTGTCGTGCTCGTGAACTTTTGTTCGTCTGAATTTTGAGACACACCAGGCACAAAAGCCTGTTCTCGCCGAGAGGAAACCCGGATGTGCAAACATGTGTGATTTTTGAGTACTGTCGCTTTGAAGTAAGTTTGCTCTACTTTTTTAGTGACTGATAATTTTTTTTTTTTTGTTTTTATTCGTCTGTTTGAGTTTTTTTTATTTATTTATTGTAGATAGAATTTTATGCTTAGTTATGCTTTGATTTAACATAAAAACGAAGGCCAATTTAAACATTTTTTGCATATGCAATAAAATCTGCATATCAAGAGAACTTTTTGAGATAATACGGAAGCTAAGAATCTAAAGACTTAAAAGTAGTAAAATGAATCATCGTCAAAAAAATATTTTAACATTCAAGAATTTTGATATTAAATTGCTAATTACAAAAGTTATTTTTTGTTATTTTTTAATGTTGCCAAGTACCCTTGTTTGAGCTATGATATAATAAAATAATACGAAATTATTTAAACTTCCTCATTTTAAAACAATATCACAAAACATTAATCGACCTTTTTTATTCAAGAATATATAATCGTGAAATCCAGAAACTTAGATATTAATAACGTTAACAAGTAATTATTGTGATTTTTTGGTCAAACAATAATCAAAACGTGATATATGTGTTTGAGTATAATCAAAAAATCCTTTTATTCTACCGATTGCAGTTGGTCCTGTAACAACCTTCACAACAAGACAGGCAACAATTACCTAGGGACATTTAATAACGTTATTAATTTTTATGCTATCAGCTACATACCAAGCTAAATTCTAAGCATACCAAGCATAATTCTTGGGTATACATATTTTACCTTAAAATCATCTATCATCTATACGTCCATAGTTGATGTATGTAGGTACATAACACGTTTTGAGAACACATCATGGGCTGTGAATGACACTGACCTCAATTTTGCATATTAAATTTCCTTAAAGAGTAAATCAAATCCTATTTTATAGCACCTTAACTTCATTCATATCCTTCATTTATTCTATTCTTAATTTTTAATCGTTTCATAACATTCTTAGTTGTTTAAGGTATGTTGTAATCAAAATAGATACATGACGTAAATATATAAACCTTTAAACTAAACTATGTACTAACCTAACAAGATTAAGTTCGCGAAAATATTTGAGTAGAGTCGAAATTTGAAATTGTCGAAAATGGAAAAAATAATTAAATACGGAAAAAAATTCGTGACGAATTTATAACTTTTTCCTTTAGGAAGTCGGTTAATAAATTAATAAGTAGCCAATATTTTACAAATCACAATGCAGTAACTTACAAAACGTAAGTTACTCAAACAGTATTCGAAACGAGACGAGAATCGCCTTGAACCGCTAATATTCAGATAGAAAAAATATTAAAATTCAATGAATAAACATTGTACCGTAAGTAGATAAGCGACCGAGAGTGAAGAAACGGCCTTGCAGTAAAGGTCCGTTCGCCATTCTCCGGTTTGTCACGGGTCCGGTCGTGAGCTCCAATGAATCATGACTTTCTTGTACAAACACTTGGATTTAGACGTGGTTCTACGCTACAGCATGGCCCTTATGCCTAACTCTTCAACTCACCTTTCAGAACGAATGTGTTTTAGCTTTTATTGAGTCAATTCCGAAAATTTTAAGTGTATGTAGAAATTGCGAATATTTGAGTAGAATTGTCGTAAAATTCGATAATTGATGAGTTTGTGGAATTTATCAATTCATTAAATAGTTTATTTCGTGACGCTAGTTGATTTTGATAGTAAATAATAATATCTATTGCAATTTTACATTCATAAAACGTATCAAAATGTTTATACGGGCAGAGAAAAGTTAGTAGAACATTTCGTGGTACCGCACCGAAAACATTGGCCACCCACGTCCCACTTATTTCTGCCTTATAAGAGCAGTATTATCGCTACTATGTTCGTTTGAAGAGTGTGGTAAAATAGACATTTCTACATGGCATTTCCATTTAGTCTTCAGCGGTAACATCGCATCTGTACCTGACGTCAAGTAGTACTGTTCATTGCGGTTGCCATTTACCATCAGTTAGACTACATGCTGGTTAGCTACTTCTATAATAAATATAAATTCGAAAAGCATTTTAGTATCTGTATTTGTCATTATCGATAACATCGAGGTGACTCGCACGTACAGCTTGCATCAAAATGAGTCAATCGATATTATGGATTCCTTGAATTGTTTCTGATTTCATTTCGAAAAAACTTGTATTTTTTTCTAACCACGTAACAAAAACATGATATAACTATGTTTTAAACTCTAATCTAGTTGTCATATTTTAGTTGTGTTTATTATACAGCTAAAATATAAATAAAACCGCTAATTACTTCAATATTGATGGATTAAGTAATTTTGGATTTCTCATGTTGCTAATTTTTACTTTTAATGTATTTTAGCGTGAAAAATAGGATATATTTTTTTAAACCCAATCACATTAACATTATTATCAAATAAAACGAAATTCAAGAGACATTTACAGTACATACCATACATACTATAAATTACAAACGTGTATACCGCCGTGTACCATATTATTCGTCCAAAACTAGTTTATCAAGATAAGCGGAATCCATCTCGATTTCAATTGGTTACCACTTATAAAACAAATGCAAATTCACGATTTTAGGTAACGTGATGTAATCGGTATCATTTGTGAAACAAGATAAATTAGGTAATGCTTAAGTAATTTGCAAATTAGAAGGCAAAGGTTATTCGTATACGCTGCGTTCTAAATAACTTTCTACGTATCAATTAGATTTAATTGGATTCGATATTTTTATGCTTCCTACATTTTTTTGTAATATTATTTTCTACGTCTCGTATAATATACTCAGTTTTGCAATGTTTTGTCTGAGGAAATATCAATGCACATAACCTTTAGAACAGATAAATTGAAGTCGAGAATAGATGTCATGATCAATCATATATATCATTTCATCTTACTAATATTATAAATGCGAAGATGTATGTTTGTCGTGTAAGTGTACACGCAAAAATTTCAGATTGGATTTGGATATTTATTTGCATACAGATGTTTATTGCCTGGATAACCACATAGAACTTTTTACCGTGATACATAAACCAAGCGGGCAGAGCCGCTCAAAAAAGCTAGTTTTTTAATTAATAAGCATTACACCAAATAAATATGCTAGAATTTGTACGACGGGCACTAATTACCCTTGGTAAATTACACACATGCATACCATGTAAATACTACAACCATTTAAAGCGAAATATCGTTAAATTCTCTGCCAGAAACACAATTAATTCAGTTCAGTTTTGATTCGGTTCAAAGCCTTTACAACGAAAAAGCATTACAAAAAGTTCCAGTCGAAGAAACTAACGAATCAGAAGTGTTTATTAACACCATAAGCTTATAATACGGCACAGGAAAATGCGTCTGTTACAAACAGCTAAGAATGCATTAATATGTAATACAATTACGAAGTCAATAGCTAGCATTTTAATTATGCAATTACTCAAGCCATATGAGCAAATAGCGTGGAATAAGCACATGTTAGATATGTTCTCAGGGTGATTGCTATATCTCATTAGCAATGACAAGACCCTTTCTTTGTTTTAACTATCAATCAACTACAGTTATGTTCTGCTGTTTGTAGAACATATAAGTAATTGTTTCTGGGAATCTAATTATAAATTTAATGATGTAGGTTGCTAGTATAAACTCCATTGTATTTGTTTATATTTACACGGTATATGAAGAAATTAATCTGATATTTATATTGGTATACGTATGTATGTATGGAGGCTTTTGGATGAAAAAACAATTTGTTAATAACGAACTTTGATCGGTTCTTTATTAAAAAAAAGATTAAAGTGCTTCGCTACTAGACATGAATATTTTTATAGTATGGAAGTAGCAAACTAGCATGCAGTCCACCTGATGGTAAGTGGCTACTGCCGCCCATGGGCAATCAATTTAACCTTACATAAGAGCAAAGTCTCACCTAAGATTAGCCACAGATCGATTACTTCCCCTGAGGACTAAGACGGAATGCCTCGTAAGTATGTCTCTCCTACATCCCAGACCAGAACACAGCAGCACATAATACTGCTGTATTGAGGCAGAAATAGGTGTGGCGGTGCTTCCGGAGTCAAACCACAGAGATCTACCACCCTCAACATAGTAGTAGTATACATATCGAAATCAAAAGTAGCTTATAAGTCGACCAGGTAAATAAACTACATCCATGCATAATTTGATGTAAATCTGAATAATTATTCAATCACACAAAAACGTGATTGAATAACAAGCAAGCACACCATCTCATTTTTATTTATTAGTATAGATGTAGATATTTTTCATAGGGACGCTCTAGGAAATATATTTTCAATAAAAATAACTAGTGATAAATAAGTTTC
>DWLI01003242.1:0-12041 GCA_018249915.1 Cecropterus dorantes dorantes
ATACAGTTATACTTCACACTCACAAAACTTCAAGCATACTGACAATATTTTCTTCCACTCATCAGCAAACAAATCACACTTAGGGTAAGTCTCCAGGAGAGCGTTTAGAACTAATACTTGGAAGGTGGTAGAAAACTTTGTGGTTCGACGCTGGAGTCATGACCGCCACACCTATATATTTCTGCCTTAAAACATTAGTGTCAAGCGCTACTGTGTTTCGTTTATGTTTATCCGAGGCGTGCCTTAGTCTTCAGAAAAAGCAACGCATCTATACCCGACCTCAGGTAAGACTCCGGTATTATCTGGGGTTGAAATACCGATGTCTATTAGTTGGCTTATATATGCTCGTTTGTTTTTTTAATATTATATATGAAAAGAGTGCGTTTAATTCTCAACAGGCTACTCTGATTTGTCGTAATTTGCATCTATATTATATAAAATTAAACTTTTGATAATACTGAAGTTTATCTATTCTCATTTGACCAATATGACATCCTTAATCTTTGACCTTCTTAATATGAGACAAACCATGCGTATAGCAAGGTATTAGAAATAAGTAAATATTCAAGGTGACTTCATTCGTGACAACATGTTCCAATGCAAATGATGTAGTAATCTAAACTTTAAATAAAAATCAGCAATAGTGATGAGTTTTATTTAAAGTTTTACTAGTTCGTCATCAATTGAATTGAAAATTTAGTAACTCCTGATTGATTTTTTATTGCTGTTTCACGCCTTAAATAATAAAATTTAAAAAGAAAGCCAAAAAATAATTTAAAAAATATATTATTTGTATACATACATATGTTACGTTTTCTTTATATAACAATGAGCATATTTCACACAATTTACAACGAATTGTTAGTAGTTTTACCAAGCATATTTGCTTCCATAACCACCATATCCGTAGCCACCATAGTTGCTGTACGATACGGCCGGGGCGTAAGCATGATTGACATACGGTGTGTATGACGCATACGCAACCGGTGAGTAGGACTTCACCAAAGGAGCCTGGTGGATACTGTACTGCGACACACTCGACACCGCCGGGGTGTACACAGGCGCTGTGTACACAGGAGCTATGGTCTTCACGACTGGTGATGCGTAACTGGTGTACGGCGAAATGGCGTAACCTGATCCGTACCCGTGCGATCCGTAGCCGAGTGATCCGTAACCATATGATCCGAGACCGCCAGCGTATCCGACCGCAGTGCTTCCGTACAAACCGGCTTGCGTCGCCGCGACGAGACCAAGGATAACTGCAATCTGGAAATGAATCGTTTTACTTTCCTATTGAAAATAAGGCAAAAGAGCAGTCTACCAAAATACCGTCTGGTCACTGCCACTTAAATGTATTTGTCGCAAATGGATTTGGAGAACTTGATGACGACCACCTTAGATGTGTTTCTCAGCACTAAGCTGAAACGGCTTAAGTAGGTATTAACAATGCCACAAATGGCAAACGGAACACGTTTAATAAAAAAGTGCATTCATCTATTTAATCATATATATTTTTTGGAAACCGTGAAAATATAAATTAAAGTGTCATTATTTTATGTAATGAAGACCACGATCGCTCATTAGCGCATCATGTATAGTGCAAATGTATGAGATCCCAGTACCCATAACAGAAGTTAAATCTTACAAAGTGTACAGGAGTCAACGTTATACAGTTCCGGAGCTACATTTATATTTTTATTCGAGCATGTATGAAAATTATTCTATAAAGTGTGCTCATACAATATTTATTTTTTGTTTTTGGTTTTTAATAAATTTATTATTATTATTATTTTCAAATATTACCCTAACAATGATTACTAATAGTATAAAATAATATTTGAAATGTAATATTTAAGGTAATATTTAAAAGGTAATATTTAAGGTCATATAATTTATTTAACGTAATATTTGAAAATAGATTATTAAAATATACTAATCCTTATTAATTTCTATGGCGGAAAATTTAATTGACGATCAATTAAAGCTTGTTTTTTATGACTTAATAGCTTGTGTTATATTTCATAACGAGATAATAAGGTTTATTCTTCCTGGTTTTGCAACTGTAGCTCTAACTTCAATGACTCATGAATGGGCTCTATTGTTTATGAACATACAACTATACACATAT
This sequence comes from Cecropterus dorantes dorantes, assembly GCA_018249915.1. Taxonomy (NCBI): domain Eukaryota; kingdom Metazoa; phylum Arthropoda; class Insecta; order Lepidoptera; family Hesperiidae; genus Cecropterus; species Cecropterus dorantes. Next base: position 2,129 of record DWLI01003242.1, read on the forward strand.
AAATATAATCTAAACGCATTGTAGATATATGCTTTGTATAAACAATATTAAGAACATTAAGCTTGAGTAAAATATTTTATATCTATACTAATATTATAAAGAGGAATTTGATTGTTTGTTGTTTGTCTTGATAGGCTCCGAAACTACTGGACCGATTTCAAAAAATCTTTTACCATTAGCTACTTATTATCAATCCTACGTTATCCCTGATGAACATAGGCTACATTTAATACGAGAAAAAATATGAATCTTTGTGAAAACTATTTAAAGGTGGCGACTATTTTTATGCACCGTAGCGAAGCACGAGTGTTTTAACTAGTGAGTATTTAAAAAGGTAATAATATCTTAAGTTAAGTCTTAACGATGATATAGTTATACGTCACACCATAAGCATCTGGAAGGTTGTAATTCAAAAACTAGAAAAAATAGAGCTGTAAAATTTGCATATGAATGTTTCTTGAAATAAATGGTTAATATTTTAAAGTTAAATTCCTTACCTTAGCAATCATTGTTGTTTGTTATATTATACGAGTATGTTAAACAATAATAAATTTCGTGCAGACGGCATTTGTTTATATACACGAAAATATAGGAAATAAAGCGGCCTCGGCGCCGAGGTTCTATTATTTTTACACTAAATTGGTGTAACTAAAGTCATAATTATAATATAACAATCGTTATGTGCGGTCTCATGCCTCAACCTTTACTTAACAAGTTAACGATTAAGGCGAAGGTCTAAATTGCAATAATAATGATTCATCAACATCAAGTGTAATCCATTAATTGTTTTGAACTTCTGTTTGCTAAAAATATGGGAAGTCGAAGGTAGGAGGGGTTCAAGCGTTCTACTTTCAGGTCCTTTGTATAGTCATCTCGTTGACATTAGAATAGAAACGCGGAAGGCGTGATAGGTGTCCGCCTTTTGTATGTAAAATCCTTAAAGTGTAGCAAACAACATTGACAATATGCCGGTAGTATCAGATGTTTTTGAGAACATAATAGAAAAAAATAAAGTATAGTTTATACATGTTTATTTTTCCTCCGTAATAGAGTGGTAGAGCCCTTTTCTAAGGTACGAAATGAATGATGTGAAATATGTAATTAGATCTTTGGTTGAAAAATCTTAGCTATCAGGGTTGCTTGTGTATTGCTATTAGCATGAATAGTTCATCAAGTTTGACAACTTTCATTGAGTTAGATATTTTATATTCACTTGAACACGATTTTCTTTTTATTGGTACATAATTTATGGACTCCATGATTGAAAATATTTGTATTAATAAATTAGGTATCAGGTTGAAATTTTCAAAGAGCAGGAGGATAATATTATTAATATAAATGGCTCTATAAGAATTTTTCATTTCACTTGCTTTGACGCTTATTTTTTATAAAATTTAATTTTAATAAATTCACAAGCGCCTGAAATTTCAAATACCTGCTCTGTAAGAGAAATATTTTTTTTTCATTATAGCTTAAATAAAGTGAATAGAAAGCAAGTAAATTAAAGCTGATTTAATTCTGAGTTGCTCATGAAAACGGTTTATCTAAAACAGCTATTCTCAACCCTTAGTGTACGACGATCTACTAGTTACAATTTTATGTAAGTATATATTGTATATCCTAACAAGGCGGCCGGATGTGTCCATAAAGTCCTTGCACCGACAACTTTATTCATTAGTATATGAAATACAGCCTATGAATACGAATTAGTTATATGTATGTCAATGTATGTATATGCCATGTGGTGTCGATCTAAAATTACCATCACATATTTTCATCTTCAGAGTATCTTAGCATAATAAAATAATAAATCACGAGATGTACCCAGCAGGGCTATTCTTAAATAGCACCGCTATTTCTGCCTAATAACATCAGTGTTATGCCCTGTTGTGTTCTGGTCTGAAGAATGTGGTAAGGGAGACATACTTTCCGAGGCATTCAATCTTAGTCCTCAGGGGTAGAAACGCATGTGTGGCTACCCTGGGGTGAGACTTTGATTTTACATAGGGTTGATTACAGATGTCCAGTAGGCGATTACCATCAGGTGGGCTTCATGCTCGTTTGCGACCATCATACTATAAAAAACATCCAGAAGATGGGAAGCAACGTCTTCCTGTGTAAGATCAACATTTACAGCGGTCGTCAACACGCATATCAGGATCGAGGAGTATTGGTAAAAACTGTCATTACGGGAGGCCTATATCCAGCAATGGACCTAAATTACCTGATGGATTGATGGTTAATGTGTCTGTTCTATTCTATTGCGCTAAACAAAGCTTAGACAAGCGATGTGTTTACGACTAAATCTACTTTTATGATGGGTATAAGTATGTTAAACTAGGTAAATATTACATCTACATATTTATTTTAAATTCAAACTTAACATTTCGAATATATCGCTATGAAAGGTTGAGTGCTGCTGATTTAAAGACTTACCCACATAAAGGTGTGAGAGTTGAAACTCTTCCACTAAGTGTGGACGGTCGTTAATTCTCGAGGATTATGCCTTTTCATCTTATTCTATGAGTACTCAGTTAGAATTTATCTTACAAATTCCTATGTATTTAAGTTATGGCAAATTAAAAATATGGCTTTATTTATATATCTTGGAAATAAGGAAGAAATCATTTTCAAATTTGGATTTAAAATTTAGTTTATATCACGTAGGTATGAATATATAAAAGTGCCTCTTTAATTTAATTGTCAAAATTTGTATAATAACATGTGTAACATTGAGGTCAAAAATCACATATATTTTTATTCACATCTCCTGTTACATTACTTATTATGTGGCGTTTGGTGTCGGTGTGCGGTGTGCCACTCTTCCTTTTTCCGTTGATATCCTAGAAGACGACTAAGTGTCTAAATCCAGGAGATGTGTATCACCAATACCTACTGCGGTCATGATAGAGCATGCAAGGCGAGGTGATATGGGCAAAAACCCCCATTAGTAGGATGCTTGGTTTAAGAGTACTCAGTACTACTGAAGTATCTGTCAACGTTGGCACTTTATATTATATCACGTTATTTTCAAAACTGAAACTTATTCTTATCATAAGTAATAATGATTATTTGTCATATATACAGTATAAGTTTAATGTACAATATTTACAAAATACTTATGTTTACATATAATATGTCGTTTATAATAGAAATGTCATGTAGTAGGTAATCAGTATGTATATCGAGTTCTCTATTTAGTTTCTGTAATATAACATTCTGGAGAGGGCCTTAGGAGTCATCATTACGTTTCGTCCTTGGGGAGAACACTGGTCATACCTACTATTATGTCTGGTTCAGTTACGAGTCAAACTCTATTTGAACTTGATTTGATGTTCAATATTTGGTCCTCGTAACAAAGGAGCTATTTACTTTGTCCCTTATCATTCTAATACGTTTAAATTAAAGCATACTAAGTAATTTTGATTTATGTTTCAAATATAGTACTCGTATATTACACACATGTTATTTATTATGTTACGGGTACTCAGGGTATGTGGTTTTTTGAATTTCTTTATGCAGATATTAAACTACTGCCATTATTATCAAATTAAAAATTCAAAAACTACATACCGTGAGTATCCGTAACATATTAAAATGTATCAATTCCGCGATAATATTAGTCTAAAATCATATATACCCATGTAAGTACATAGAATACTTAATTGCACTTATTAAGGTAAATAACAAATAAATTAATAATAATAAAATAAGTCACTTGCATTTCATCTATTAATTTGATATATTAAATCGACCTACCGATACACATATACAAATGTGTGTAGTACAACCGATTTCACGAATCTTAAGTATAATAAATAAACTTACGCCATTATTTTTTGAGATAAAAATATCCTTCGGCAAAAGCAATCACGCACCTCGCTACTTACTATTTTTAACCTAGCCTTTCATTTTTTCGAAGGATATAGTAAATAAGTTTACTTGGTTCTTGTACAAGGCTATACGAAACCACAAAATCGCTACCACATAATTTTTAGTGCGTTAAAGTAAAGAAAAGACTACACAGATTAGGTTTCCCCTTTTTAGAAATTTTACATTAGGGGGAAGGATTGTAATTTGCCCTCTTTTTGTTATTACAGTACAATGATTCATGTATCTTTTTATAATATCGACAGACAGTTTCGGCGCCCAATTGTATCAATGTGATGGTTATTACAGACATTAACAGGTAATTACTGACTGATAACGAGTAATTTTAAAATTTACGCCTTCTGTTAAATGCCGTTTAATATTTATACTCTTGAATTTGGGGTACGAGAATTAACAATATTATTAATCAAACTGTTATAAGTTATGACCTTGCTACTTCTAATGAAGAAACATGAAACAGGGACTATTAACGCTATTCTGGGAACATACGTGCCAAAGTTTAATAATGGGTCAAGTCTTTATCCTTACCAATCTCGCAGATGTGATAGCTTCAAGAAATTTATATATCGAACTATACAACAAAAAAAATTAAAGATAAAAAAAAATCACTGTCTATGACTATAAACACAAAGAGAAAAGTTTTGAAATTATAATAGGTATTGTAATTATTATAATTACTACAGGTATATTTTAAGATTAATAAGAAAAAGCCTAAAAACGTTTCTATTTGATTATTCCTTGCCCTATTTAGATTAGTGTACCTACATGAAAATTTTCATTCATTTTCAATAAATATGAGTGAATGAAAGTTTACATTTTGAAAAACTAAAGCATTATCGTTTATCATTTCCATAATGCAAATGTAGTAAAATAATATGTCCTAATAACGTTCAAACACTATAAGAAAAATACTAATAATAATCATAAGACTAGTGTTTTACTGGATCGCCAAGTATTTCAGCCGGTTTATAAATATTATGTGTCTAGGTTTTGCGCTATTGCCACAGATGTAATCGTTATGTCTACATGAGTGATTGCGTCTTTTTATTACAGACAAGAGTAAGAAAGAGAGATGAAAATAAGTCAATTTAATAACTGTGATGTCTTTCAAATTTATGAAAAAGAAAACAACGGGTGTATATTTTTTTGTAAAAATTTATTCGCGTTGTAAAAATAAATATATACATGTTCTGTACAACTAATGTAATTGGCAGTCAATTGGGTGATCACCAGCCGTGGCCTCCGTAGCCGCCGTAGGAGTAAGCTGGGGCGGAGTATGCTACGGATTTCAGGACAGGAGCAGCAGCGACTGCGACGGGAGCGGCGTGTGCGGCGTAGGCGACGGGCGCGGAGTATGACACTGGTGCGGCGTGTGCGGCGTAGGCCAGAGGAGCGGAGTACGATACTGGGGCAGCGTGAGCATAGGTAGCCACGGGAGCAGCAGCGTAGGTCGCGACGGGAGCAGCGTACGCCGCCTTAGCGTACACTGGTGTGGCGTGAGCGGTGTGCGTGGAGTACGAGGTCACGGATGACACAGCGGGAGCAACCGCCTTCACGACTGGAGCGGCGTAAGATACGGGAGCGGAGTATGCTACGGCGGGAGCAACCGCTTTCACGACCGGGGCGGCGTAGGACACGGGAGCGGAGTACGCTACGGCGGGAGCGACGGCTTTCACTACGGGAGCGGCGTAAGACACCGGAGCAGAGTATGCTACGGCGGGAGCAGCGTAGCTCTTGTAGACGGGAGCTGCGGCATATGTCGCATATGATGCGGGCGCCGCAGCATACGCAGCCACGGGAGCAGCATAGGATGCACCGTAAGTTGCGCCGTAAGATGCGCCATACAGGCCACCGGCGTGGGCCGCTGCCACAGCGCACAGGAATACGATAATCTGGAAGGCAATAAAATTAAGGTAAAAATATATATGTATATTTGTTAATTTTCTATGTTGTTTCTTATATTTTAAATATTTTAAAATATTTAATTGATAAAAGCACGATATATTTGATCTAGAATTAAAACTATACACAGTATTGTACATGTTAAGTAAAAATGTTGCGAAAAAAAATCTTATATTCCTAAAATGTAATTATAACCACTCATAAACCCTAAAACATGATCCAATTTGTGCCTAATAATCTAACCCTACACAATCATAATTTGCACTTGTACGACATATGGTAGACCTCATTACGTTGCTCTACTTTAGTTCGCTTATTTTATTTATTCACATTATTTTCCACAATATTAAATCCGTACCTTGGCTGCCATTTTGCTATATTAAGTCCACTACGGCAAGTGATACTGTTAAGGTGGGCGCGCGAACTTTTATACTGATCTCGTTTGTACCCCCGGCCGTAGCACGTGCAAATGTAGATCTTGTCTCGTTAGATTCCCGGACTTCTGATCTAACGTGATTTGCACAGATTTTATCAAGATTTGCAAGGCGATTTTTAAAAACTGAATTAACCGGTATATCCTGTTAGGAATAATTAAGCATTTTTACCAATTATATTGTTTTGTATCATTGATAATGAAGATGATATTTGATGTTTTTACTATAGGTATAATATTACTGTAAATAATATAATATGTTTTTTACAAACTAAATATTTACAATAAAGAAAATGGTGTATTGCATAGTTAACATTACGCAATATCTTTCGTATAACCCTCAAACGTATTCTTTTCTGGCTATTAAAGTAATTAGTTTCGGTTGAGTTACGATTATCATTGATGATGATGATGTCGATGACGCATAAAAATTACACGCCTCTATATGATTATAAGAATTTATTAAACGGGTAGATTTTTGTGTTCTATATAAAATATAGTGTTTTAAATATTATACTCGTATTACAATATTGAATCACCTATAAACAAAAATCTCCATAGTCCACATAATAATTATTGTTTAGAATGATTTCTTTTACTTGAAGGTTCGAAAATCCCTTCAGTAACTTATGCAACATTGTCATATATAAAGATTTCAACACATTTTCTTGTACCGATAACAAAGGTGATAAAAAACTTATTTCTCTAAATTTTTAAGAGAAGTGCTTGAGGTCTTGAACTTCTGCTTTTCGGTATGATGGTTTATTGAAACTCTTACTATGACAATAAAAGGCTTTTGATTTGAAACAAAGTGTTTCATAACTGGACACAGTTATATTAAATAATCAAAGGCAATGTCCGTGTATGTATGTAACGTGGATACGTAAATAGTGATATATTAGCTTATCGTTTACTTTCTAAATGTTTCCATGCACCCACCTCAATTTTGCAAACGCAGAGTAAACAGGGTTTCTCTAAATTCAAATTCTATTCAGAATTCAATTTATATTTAGAAAAAATATTTTTTATATCAATTTATTTAATAAACATATGTAATGAATAAAAGAAATACGGTTCTCTTCTTTTGAACTCTTTTTACTTTTTTAGTGTGGCGAAATCACACCATACCTTTATCTACCACATTATTACACGTCTTACCGCAACGAGTTTTTACTAAAAGGATGTAGTGCAGACATTTACACGAGGCGGCTCTAAATAGTTCGCAAGTGTAGCACCATATCTATACAGATAATACTCAAATGTTCATGAGAACTGTCATGTGCATGAGAGGCAGCAACTTAGTAGGTGGAAAATATGCTTGTATGATTCCTACGTTGTAAAAACAACTAAGGAAGTCCTGACTTGTTTAAATGATATCATACTTAATACTTAAAAATGCGAGAATTTCTTAGAATGGATGGATGATTGTTACTTTTTTTGCAAAATCTATTGATCGGATTTGGAGAAAAGCCATACTGGTAGTTTATTTCCTAACTTAACACATAAGACTTGAAGACCCGCGTGGCGGTCACCACACCGGTCTGACACGCAGTGGATTCCGGGTTCGACCTCCGGCCAGACAGAAACCTGAATGAGTTTAGGTTCTGTTTTGGGTCTGGGTGCTTGTGTAATCGTGTAGGTGTGTCCATGGTACCGACGACACAGAAAAAAATCCTAGTTAGGTGCTATGAGTGTATACAGTGTTTATAAGACTCTCTTCTTTGGTAAAACAGCCTACACGGGCAGACTCGCGGGAAAAAGCTAGTTGACATATAAAATCTTGTGCCTTCTGATAGTTCATGACAACCCTAAGCACACGCTATATGCTATAATTGAGTGCGTTGGACAAGCCTCATTCGAGTTGTGCAAGCTCCATGTGGCGCTTTGTCTAAGGGCGGGACGTGAATTGATTCTTAGGGCCTGTTTATAATGGATCAGATTTAGTTGCTCCGTTTTTATGTGGCAAGTGGCATTATATGTTACAGGATACCAAGTTGCAGCTCAATTATATATTCATTATATTTATATTATATAAAAAAATGACTTTATATGACTATTTTCTTGTTTTGTTGTCATTGTGTTTATTTTTCATCTTATTATTCAAATATAAAAGTCCTATAACTAAGTACACTTATCCCGCACATTATCCATTATTAAGTTATGAAGACTTGCTTATTTAACGTAGCTTGCAGTTAGTTTCCACTATCCAATCAATAACGAGCTTACAAACACCCAGACCCTGAACATAAATCTTAAATAATTATATACAAATAAGCGGATTTAATTTCGAAGAGAATGATAGGCTGAAAAAACGGCTATACCACACTTTTTGTAAAAAAAAAACCTGCCCATGCAGTATTCGTTGTGAACTCGCGCTTACACGTTCCGCAATACATGTGGACAGGTCACTCGTGCAGCCTCGCCTTCCCGCGAGCACCGCAGTTTACATCGTAAACACTATAATGTCTCCATAGATACTGTACGTTTACAAGCTACTTTGTAGCCAAACGGTCAACCGATTTGCGTCTGGATAATGATTTTATGTAAGTCAAGTCTTTATTAGCAAATCATATTCTTTCAAATTGTACTTACTAGGCTAATAAAACACATCTTTTGTTTGAATTAATAAAAATAACTTGAAATATATAACACTAGCTGAATGGATATAATGGTGCTTCGCTACGGCACATCAAAATACTCGCCATCTTTAAATAACGCAAAATATCGAAATCAAAAGTAGCTAATAAGTTGACCTGATAAATAAGCTACATCCATGCAAAATTTCATGTAAATCGGACCAGCAGTTCTTGCGTGATTGAGTAACAAACAGACACAGCATTTCATTTTATGTATTAGTATACATAAAATTTACGGACAATTTTAATTTGAATTTTTTCCGACTCAAAATAGCAACGCTTTCTTTACTCGTATCCATACACTAGGATTTTCTTCTATATAATGAGTACCATGGATATAAACAAATACGAATATACAAACACCCAGACCCAGAACAGAAACCGACATTCAACATTCTGATATTTCTCTGGATAGGGACGAACCCAGAAGCCACTGTGTGCTAGGGTATTGTGACCGCACACCACGTATAATCACAAACTAACAAAGTACTTCATTGAACAGATCTCAACGAAACTTAGATGTAGCATACATACGCCTTAACATCTCCACATTAATTAAAGTAACATGATGTTATGGAAAAGCGTTAGGGATTTCCATAATGAAAAGGTACATGTTAATTAACATATATTAAATAATATTCCTAAATTGAATAGTTCATTTGAATAGATACTATTATAAAAATGCATCATTTTTTAATAACAAGTTTAAGTATGATTCATAATTACATTTGCAAACAAGTACATTTATAAGTCATTTAAATTCAGAAGTGATAATTTATTTATCACCTTGTTAATATATCTCCTAATTAGATATATTCGTATTTCAAGAAAATACAATAAAAAGTAAGAAATCTTATTAATATTACGAAACACAACACACATAAACAAGGCAAAAGTTTGTGAGGATGTATGTGTGTTTGTTAACCGATTTGTCTATTCGTCACGTTTTTTTTTTTTTCTTTATGTATGTTCAGGCCTTACTCCGCGGAAAATTGGAAAACACGATTTCTTATATTTTTGAATAACTCGAGTGTTTCTTAACCGATTTCAA
>DWLI01003243.1:0-12040 GCA_018249915.1 Cecropterus dorantes dorantes
AATTGCAGATGCATTTCCGAGGATGGAGATGATCTCTTCATATGGAAGTGAATCGGCCACCACACCTTTCCACTGAAACGCAAGAGCCGCCTCATTCTAGAAATAGATATCACGGTACAACCCTGCTCGAACTATACTCATTCTACCACCTTTCTTGTTGCACTGTATCAATATTAACTGTATGTATTTTAATCCTTAAAATACCCTGGGTTCTTGGTTTCTCAGTAACAATGTGCGTCCTACATTCTCCTTTGCTTCATCTGTACAATAAAAGTACTACTCGACCAAGATAACTAGACGAATGGGATGAATGTGGTCTTCCTTCTTTGCTCTCGTCCTGGTACCGTCCGCGCCTAAACTCTAATCTGTTTCAATAAAATAAATAAGTAAATATTCATTTGTTGTACTCATTAGTTTTTGTTATAATGATAACCACAGTAAGTAAAAAAGCGTTGTTTAAGTATAAATATATATACGAACTAGGTGTATGCTACGCAGTTTCACCCGCTATTAAATAAAAAAAAAAACAAACAAAGCATGATGTAATATATCCTATAGCCTTCCTCAATAAATGGACTATTCAATACAAAAATAAAATATTTCAATTTTAACCAGAAGTTCCTGACATTAGCCCATATATTAGTATAGATTATTAAGACGTAAATAACATTCGTCTAGTTAGCTCAGTCGACTTGTATATTTGAATTTTCCAGGATGTCCTCCGACTCGACCTTCAGCCTGGGCGTGGCGCGTACGTTACTGCAGATAAGCAAGGGGCTGAGCAACCCGGTGGAGGGGCAGCTGGGCGCGCGGCTGGCGCAGGCGCTGCTGCAGTACGTGTGGGCGCACCTGGAGCACGCGGCCGACAGCGTGCGCCACCTCAGCGCGCAGGCGCTGGCCCACGTGGTGCGCCACTGCGCCGCGCTGCACGGGGAAGGTACCCCACCTTATATATTTTGCGACAGAACAAAGATACGAGATGTTTTATGTGTCCTCCGGGGTATTCACGTGTCTGTGGATGATATCAGTTGGGACTTTAAGTCTACTTAGAGTGTTTAAGAAGTAACCACTTACCAGTAGTCGATTTCATATACACAGACTAACGTGATAGAATCTCGCAAACGTAAAGATTATCTTTACCTTTACATGCATAAGATAGGTGTACTATTGTTAAATGGATATTAATTAAATTACTAATAATTATAATCAATTATACCACGCGACACTCTTCGTAGCCTACGGGTTTTTCTAGAACTTTTCCTTGTGGCTCTAAAAACATTACATATTTATAGTACTACGTAGCTCGCATTGCGAGGTCCGTATTCGCATTCAGAGCTAAGATTCGGAGCTCGCATTAAAAGGTTGTTTACCGCTAATCTAACACGCGCAGACTGCACAATAACATGATTTATTCCAGGTGACAGTACAGCCCTGGACAATCTGTTCGTGGCTTTAAATTCGCTGGACAGCAACCGTAAGAGTTTCTACGTGACGTTGACCGCGCTGACGGCGGAGCTGGGGGCGCGCGCAGTGCTGGCCAGGCTGCCCGCCATCGTGGCCCACGTCATGGGCAGGCTGCACGTGCAAGCCGTGCAGGCTAGTGTAAGTACACGAATATTTACATAACTTTTCCGAGGCATTCCATGTTAGTCCCCAGGGGAGCAACGCATGTGGCTAACCTTGGGTGACACTTTGATTTTACCCAGGGTTCATTACAGATATCCATGGGCGGCAGAAGCCATTTACCATCATGTGGGCTGCATGCTCGTTTGCTACTGCCATACTATAAAAAAAAAACTTAATGCCTCATGCCTTTCTCAAGCAGTCAACCCTGGGTTGCTGGAAAAATTGCGGCAGATGTTTATGTAAACGTCATATAAAAATATACTTAGTTATAAATACATATATAAATATCATAATATATATTTTACACATTTATCGATATTATCGATTCCAGGCAACTACAGCCCTGGAAACCCTTCTAACGAAGCATATGAGCGTGTGCACCACCGAGGACACATATAATTGCTGGGTGGCGCCCATCATGGCCCACGCCGCCTCTAACCAGCTGGATACTGCTGAACTGACCATTTTGGAGGGATTGCTAGCCAAAGCTGTTAAACTGGATGAGAATATTATGAATTATATGTAAGTATGATCCTTGTAATATATTGTACATATTAATTTTAATTAGAAATGTTAGAAATTAAAGGCACTTTTATTTTTGTCGTGAAATCTATTTTAGGCGCGTTGGGCATGTTTGCCTTTTTTATTATTTATAAATCTGATAAAGGTTTGAATTTTCAAGGTTATACGAAATATTTTAGTGATCTTAGAAACGGTGAATTTTCTGTAATGATTGTTTGTCTCAGCCTATCCGTACATACGCTCAAAAACATTACCCTCATTCTGAGGTTGTGGGGTAAAATTTAACTATGCTCTTATTCCAGAGTGCCACACATCCAAAACGCGTGCGAGCATCAAGCAGGGAAGCAGAACGATCTAAAATGCGTGTTAATGTTGTTGGGTGTTGCTCGCAAATCTGGGGTCATCAACAACCTGACACCACAACAACCGGGGCAGTGGAGGAACATCATAGGATATGACGTGTTGAAACGAGCTGCTGTGAACTCACTTGAACAGGTAATTATTTATATATATTTATTTCGCATACTATACAGCCTTTACGGATTTTACATAATGATAAATTTCAGCCATTGGAATTGGATTGGTCCCAGTTGTCAGTAATATAGGCTTTATATTTTTTTGTGTATCGTTTCGATCTAGTATTAGTATAGGAAAAAATATTATAATAGATAATTTGTGTATACACGTACTTGTACAAAAAATACATTTCATTTAATTTCTCTTAACAGTGAGTAAAGATTTAAATCCAAAAATCGACAGCATGTATTGCAAAACCAACTGCATTAATACTTGCAGCGTTTCTTCATATGTCGCTGTCTTAAAGAAACTATAACATTATTGGTTATGAAATGGAAATAAATGAGATATTCTGTTCACAGACTCGTATCCTCTCGCTATCTTTGATTGTGGAATCCCCGAAAAGCACCGAAATCTTCACACCCCAGGAGCTTGATTTCGTGTTGTACTTCTTGAAGTATAACGAGAACGCACAAGCTCCCAACTTCAGGCAGCTGATGTTATCTTTGATAGAGAAGGTATAGTTATGAGTCAAAATCAAAATAGGTGCAGATTGTCCGCTGTACTTCAACTAAACTTTTTTTTACTGCGCGAAAGTAGCGAACGAGCATACAGTTCATCTGATGGTAAGTGGCCACTAACGCCCATCGACATCTGTAATAAACCCCAGATAAGACCAGTCTTATCTGAAATTAGCCACAGATGTTTTGCTCAGATAAGAGTGTCTCCCAGACGCTTCAGATCAGATCATAACACTGCTGTTATTAGGCAGAAATAGATGTGGCGATGATGCTTCCGAAGTCACACACAAAGAGGTCTATCACCCTGGACCCCACTTTCTCAACTACAATATCTTTAGGTGGATGTTGTAAGAAGAAATTACAATAAACAAGAAGTTTCTCCAAAGCTATCCATCTATCGTAATAATCAATACACACAGTTAATAGTATCATTATAAAGCAATATTAAATATCGTCGCTTATATAACAATACCGCGTAAGTGATATTTGATAACTTTTGAGGAGAGACAAAAAACTGTATATCTTCTATGAAATTCTTCAGACAAAGTATACAGATTTTAGTCGCTCCTGAAAAGGTACCAAATATCACTTACGCAGTATTGTTTTATAAGCGACGATATCGTATTATCGCCATATCACTGAGGAACTCAACACGCTGAACAATTATGCGTTTGAGGCAGTTATAAAACCATTTTTAGGTTGTTTTTTCTTTGTAAGTATGCATATTCAAGTAGTTCAATATTAAAATATTATTAAAGGAATTTATGGAAAAAAACGATTCCAGTTGCTAAAACGCTTAGAAGACGGCTTCAAGGTGTTGCTCCGGGAAAGAGGTTCTGACGTAAACAAGGGGGATTACTACATAACGTTCGTGGAGAGGCTTCGGGCGCAGTGCTTCGGCAGCTTGCTGCGGGGCGCGCACTGCGGCCGGCGGGGCACTGCGCTGCGGATACTGCAGGGCTGCAGTCGGATAGATACTCCTGGGTATCACAGGTGGTTACGAATGTCACACTATTGCCACATGATCGCACTATTGCCACTTGATCACACTATTGCAATATAAGATTACCAAGTCATTTAACACTGATACTTAGAAATGGTTAACGATACAGTAACATTGCATAACTCTGGGCATTTCATATCGTCAAAATCCATCAATTTATTTGTAATAATTTATATATAATGTTAAATAATCATCCCGTAGCTAAAAATATATTATTTTAACCTATAGTACTAAATTAAATGCCAATGTATTATGAGTGAATTTTTAGGCACTGGAATGAAGAATATGTTGAGAAGTTGCTGTTACATTTGGAAGATAGCTATGAAAACAACAAGGCATTAGCTCTTGATGTACTCGACCAATGCCCCGTCAATCTACTAAAGGTATAAACTTTATAAAAATACCCCCAAAATAAGCATAATGACCATATAAAAATAGTCAAAAAATAGATAGTTTTAGGGAAAAATATGTTGCAAATATTAGCAAAATTACCCAGTGTAGATGTAAACTTTAAGATTAATTATATTGTCAATTTAATAAAAGTATTTTAAATTAGTCCATGTTGATTGAAACGCTCGTCACAACGAATGACATTCAATGACAGGAATGACAGCGAAGTTTTCTATTCAATGTTGAGGAGTGACGTCACGAACAGACACTATGAGAGCGTTTTCGCGCTAATTTTAATTGAAAATACGTAGAAAAAAATTGAATTTAACTAATTTTTATTTTAAATTTAAAAGAAAATGATTTGATATATTTGCGTTGAAACATTTACTATGTTCATCGTTCTTAAATCTTTGTTTATTTATCTTTTTTTATATTTATTTTCATTCCTCCATATGTTTGTGTGTCCTCGTTATAGGATAAAAAGTACTCAATAAGCCTGAAATTTGAAGATATATTGCGTCAAGCGTCATCCGTGAAACCCACCGATTGCGTATCAGCTGCGTACAAGTTGAACTTACTGAAGAATAAACTGCCTGAGAATATTCTTCAGGGTGAAAAATGGTACGTGATTTAAGTCGGTATCATCAATACATAAATTAAGCATTGAATGGTATTTATCTACTTGACAAAGGAAAAATATGTATTTAAACAAATTTTCATTTAAAGATTTTGTTCATATATATTTCATATCTATAATGAAAGTGAAAGATCTCGGCCGCTCCATCGAGCACGTTTGACTTTCCCCCACCTTGCGGCCAATTGTAACGCGAAATGCGTCAAATAGACCACACAATTTGAGTTGTCAAAAGAAACTTTCACTATTTATTCTCAGCCTTGTGGCCGAACCGGTAGACTATACCCTGCTACGTGTGTTGCTGCAGCGACTGCAAGTACAACTGCAACTGTGCCGCCGCAGCGTGCTGGCGGCTGCGAGGGACGCCCCCATGTACGGCTTGCTGCACTGCATGAAGCACACCATGGACAGACTACAGGCTGAGTGAGTTTTTGATGCGAAACGTCTATAGACGGAGATAGCCCTGATTGTTGCCGTGGCGATCACCACACCGTATTTTTATTTTAGCGCCATCTGTTATACATCTTCGGCGTTAGTTCGATTTAATGCGGGGTACTTTTCCTAGATGGCACTATACAATGTTTATTTTCATGTCCCCTTAACATTATTTTCGAAATTAATAGATTCGAGTAGGTAAATTAAAACAACAACAATGGTAACAAATACGATTCCCAGTTTTCATGTAATTTTGACTATATACATGTGATAAACGAGTTACAAGCTATGACATCGTACATTGTGGTATTGCTGCGTACATATGTATCGCGCACACATACTCGTCATTTAGAATAAGCATTTTACTTAATAAAATTTAGTGTTAAAACTGCACTCATTGGGTTTGGTTATATTTAACGACTTTACCTTACCCTCAAAACTGTAAACACATAACATGCATAAATAAAAATAAAAATAATATTTTTCATTGTGCTATGCTATATATTTAGTTCTTGTCGCAATTTTGTATGTATGCGTATTACTTGTACGAACACGATGTTGCAAATCTTCCAGGCGTCCCGGGACGTTTTTTTTTATTACATAGAGGTAGCAAACTAGCATGCAGTGTACCTAATGGGAACCGACCACTGCCGCCCACCGAAATCACAAATCATAAACAATCCCAAATGAGCTAAGAAATTAACCAATGGCTTTTCATAGATAATTTGTTATCCATGAGGAATATGTTGGTATTTGGGTATATCACCTTTGTCACACACTTCAAGCTTGAAAACAGCAGCGTTTAAAATTGCTTAATTTAAAATTTGAACATCAAAAAGATTCGTGTTTTATACTAATGGTCGCAGGTGCTACGTTCGAGGACTAAGTTATAACGCTTCAGATAAATATGTCTCCCTTCATCTGGCTTAAAGTCAAGTCAATATTAAAGTGAAGATATAAATCGATATATCGTAGATTAAAATATTTCCAACATTAATTTCAGATTAATATCCGAAGACACCACATGGTCAAACCTGATAGAAGAGATAATAAGCACGTGTATAGAAGTGAACGATGCGGTTGCGTGCGTGGTCAATAACTCTTCGCCGGAGGGCCATTTGCCCATGGATATGGGTGGGGTGGTGCTCACTGACCATGGAAACTCAGGGTGAGTGGTTCACAGGTGGTAAAGCTTTAAACATAAAAGTGTCATGTCTTAATGAGGTACATAAAATTTAAAACTGATTGTTAATTGTAATTGCATCCTCTCGAGTCTCTTCTGAGGATGCTAAGGCAATATTTAAATTGTTAAATAAATATAATATAATGATTTCACCAAGCCAAAGCCTGTTTTCTGAAAAGTAACGCCAAGCGCGATAAAACAAGCCAAGTGCAAGTCGAACTAGCGTACGAAGGGTTCCATACCATTATCTATAAAAACGGCATAAAAATAACGTTTTATGGGTGCACCCTTAAATATTTATTTTATTCTGCTTTTACTATTTTTGGTTATAGAGATGACATAAATACATTATCTGTCAAAATTCCAATTGACTAATTATCACGGTTCGTGAGTCACAGTAATAGGTTCCCGTTTTTTACCCTTTCGCTAAGGAACCCTAAAAAATGTGGAAATCGGCAACAAAATGAAATAAAATGTCTTTATTTTGTATAGGCCTACGAGGGCACTTACAAATTGTCATTTACAATATTTTTTCTTATACTACCACCGGATCGGAAGATGACCTCAACTGAGAAGATCCGTCAATATTATAGACGTGTTTACAGGAACGTACGGCTGGCGGACGGACGAGCCGTGACCGCGCAGATGGTGTTGCTGTGTGCCTGGCGCTCCGTCAAGGAGGTAACTATCATGGAATTATAGACATTTCCAATTTATTTTCTATGCCAATAATTGTCATAGTTAAGTTACAAAATATTGTGACAATTTTCTTATATTCGCGGGATTTTTTTTAAGGTGCTTTTACTGTTTTATCCTGTCGAGCTAATCTTTTGCGATGAATATGGTTACGACATAAGAATAAAAGAGAAGTGTGATTAGATTGTTTTGTCTTAGACGCATTAAAGCTGGCTAGACTAAAGCGACTCGAGGTTGTGTTTTGCGATGAATTGATTTGAGTGTGTTTACGACATAAAAAAAACAGAAAGAATTGTTTTACATTGTTTTGTCTTAGACTATGCATTATTATAAAATACTGAATTACAAACCATTGTCTATCAATCAAAGGCAGATATAAGAAGCAATCTTTGTTTTATCGTGTTTTTTTCGTATATTTAAAATGTGTTAGATTGTCATTATATTAATTTGTTTCTAAAACAATACCCACATTATGTGTTCGTGTGGGTATGCGTAAGTGTATAGGGTGTTTTTGCGATTATACATGTTGTAATGTTGCAGGTGTCTCTCCTACTTGGCTCCATGTGTTCCCGGCTAGTACTAAGCGAGGAATGCGAAGGGTCTGAGAAGGGCAAAGGGTCCTTGAGTGGTGATCAGCTGAGACGCGTAGGCCGGCATTTTACTGATCTTCTGGCCAGTACCAAACATCGCGGTGCCTTCGAGCAAGCCTATGTGGGCTTCTGTAGTTTGCTGGCTAGGTACGTACTAATTTTGTTCTGGTAAAGTTAGAACTAATTGTAAAAAAATCTCACGTAAACAAAAAATGTACAATCGTTAAATATATGTATTAAAAATCGTCCTTAATTATTAAAACATTAAAATATTATGCTAAACTAATTGTATAATTCAATTTGACAGCGGTCTACGTAAGATTATAATATATTCTACATATTGTTTTCATTTAAGTGATCATTTGTGTTTTATGACACTATTTTTTAATATTTAATCATTCTGATTAAGTGACCTGACTTAAGTGATGCCTGATATAATTCATCGATAACTCGTTATTGTCCTAATGTTTAGGTCTTAAAATTAGGACAGTTTTGATTGCTACGTCTACTACTACTACTACCACAATATTTCGACTCTATCATGACGACAACTAGGTCGTCGAGATACTAGTCGATATTACTTTTAGTTATAGGACTCAAATTCAATTAAGTTCGTTCTAGTCTATGTGTAGGTAACTCATTACTGTGACAAACGAAATTACACTAAGCCACACAGGTGGAGGCGCACCCAAAAGCTAGTTTATACTAATATTATAAAGCAGTAGAGTTTGATTGGTTGAACGTTCTAATCTCAGGAACTACTGGTTCGAATTTAAAAAGTCCCCTGTGTTGAATAGTAAATTTATTGAGGAAGGCTATAGGCTATATAACATCACGCTTTGTTTGTTTTTTTCTTATGTAATATAATATGTTATATATATTTTGCTGTGAATATTGTCAGGTTGTGGCGCTGCCGCAGCCCCTCGCTGCACGAGCTGCCCCGGCGCTGGCTGCGCGCGCTGACGGCGGCCATCCGGCGGCCGCCCGGCGAGCTGTGCGCCACGCGCCGGAGCGCCGGCCTGCCCTTCATGATACAGGTGGGTACCACACAAACATACATCTTTTGGCGCGTTGCCTGACGCCTCGTGTATCCTGTAGTCAATTATGAAATTTGGATGTTTTACCAAATATGGAATTACTGTCGTATTAATTTGCTATGTTAAGTTATACTTTCATATTGATGTATTTGTTGCTACAAAACTGACATAATGTGTGAAATATGAAATACTGAAATAATTATATATTATTATTAAATGTTATTTAAAGGTTCCCTGATGTAACTAAAAATGAAGGATATAGATGTATAGTGCTTATTTGGGAATAACCATCTAAAACTTGAGTTCACCAAATGCAGTTTTTTACCTATGACATGTACAAAAATTGATTTTTCTGTTTTGTAATATGATGTTCAGGATGATAAAACTCTCTGGGATTGCTCTCACGCAGGCTCTGGTAACAACTGAGCTGCAAGTGCACGGCACCCCCGCCTGTTTCCACGAGTGCGTGACGTCACTGCTACAGCTGGCGCGCAGCAATGACGTCACGAGCCGCGTGCACTGCGCGAACGTGCTGCGCGCGCTGGTGCGCAACGCGGCGCTCAACGACGCCGTGACGTCACACGTGGCGCCCGCGCTGCTGCTCGCGCTCGCGGGCTTCGAGGGGAGCTGTTGGGAGGTGAGCGGGACTGAGGCCCTGATGTTGATATGCTCGTTAGGCTTCAGAGGGAACTCCTGGCAGGTGAGCTGGCTGGCCGCGGAACCAGTGGCAGTATGTCCGCGAGACTGAGATACGAGGTGGTGAAGTCGATATGTTTGACAGGTATCAAAGGAATTTCTTATCAGATGAACATCATCATCATCTTTTCTCAGCCCTACAGTAGGTTTTTCCCTGTAGATAACTCATACAACGGTGAAAACAACCAGACTCAGAACTTACATCTAAATTCATGATTTAGGTAATGGCTAAGGATCCGTATTACGCGCGGATAAAACTACCAGGTTATTATTATTATATTATTCAGTTAATAATTTGCGACGCTACGCATGAAAATGAGTTCGATCTATACTTAACATTCATAAATTACGTCACGGGAATTTCGTGATTTTTATACCTTGACCCCGACCCGGTCACAAGCTGACCACATTTGTGAGACCCCCTTCCCCATTTGTGTGGTGTCAAATTTTGCGATCTAGAGCACATAGAAATTAAAAAAAATAGCAGTTCTCAACTTATAAATGAGATTTTAAGACCCTCTCCACCTCCTTGTCACATCACAGTTTATTAACCCCCTCCTCTCCCTTTATCGTGTGATATAATTTATTGAAACCTCTTACGGACTTCAAAGTAATGAAGTTTCTTTAAGCGCGTATATTTTTGACTAAGGTAAAATTAGTTTAATACACATCCATCGTAGTGCGCAATTTATCGAAACAAGCAATAAATCGTACCTATTTCCCAGGAGCGCAACGCGTCAACGTTGCTGTTCAGCGCGCTGACTGTGCGCATCTTCGGCGTGCAGCGCTCGCGGGACTGCGAGCGGCTCTGCGCGCGGAACCGCATGACCGGACGGATCTTCTTCCTGCGGTACCCGCAGCTCTACGACTATATGCTGGTTAGTTTGCTGTTGCCATAGTAATGTGGCGAGAAATCATTCTCATTCGACTCAGGAAGGTAAGGAATAAGAGGGCTCTAGCCCAAACCAAGCTAAATGCAAGTACTTAAGTCCATACTTCTCACAATAAAATATCAGCGAAAGAAAACCTTATACACTCCCGCTATAGCAATATGCAAGTAATAAATAACACTGCTAATTCCGGCATGGGGGCTATTGGGGGCCCAAGCCCCAGCCAAGAACTAAATACACATAGGGTACTCAAGTCCATCCCTCCCATACACACGTAAAAACGCACGCAATTGAATGTAGCACATACAAACGTATATTGTATATTACGTATAATGAAGCGTAAAAATTAGACATTTATTTGGCCAGGAATCAAACCTTGAACCCTGTGGATTTAAACATAGATAACTACGCCATGCTGAACGTTGGTGATATGTTCAGTATAATAAAAATATATAAAAAGGTGTACTCCCATACACATAATTTTTACTTCTAAATACTGTTATGTGAAGGCATACTGTTATAAATTTTCAGAGTAAACTGGAAGAGGTGAGCAGGAACCAAGATTCTCAGATGTTACGGCCGTCTCTGTATCCGATACTCTTGTTGCTGTCTCGCCTCTATCCTTCCTCGCTCGAAGGGACAGTATCTAACTTGAAGGTGAGTTTTTTATTCGTCGAGTGATTCATTTCTCTCGCGCTTTATTTCATTATCCTGAGATAAAAGTAGATTTTGGAGCCTATTCTAGGTCTTCCGATTATTAAAGCATGACTTGGATCGATTTTTGGGTTGCTTCACTTAAGATGGTTCATAGAGGTACTTGGCAGTGAGGAGGACGTGTTCGTTTGCTATGTGGCGAGCATTTATAACTCAAACTATATTTATAACTGAAAATATATTTATAACGTGTTTGTTGAGGTTAAATTTAGTATTTATTTCATTAAAATCCATCAGCAACCAAGGACATCAAAAGCTTTTACAATTAAAATTTACGGGACCTTTTTGAATCGTAAGTTTGCGGGTCACGACTGGCTGTAACTGATACGCTCATCCCCAGCTGGTGGCGTTCATCCCGCACGTGGTGTCGTGTGCGGGCAGCGGCGCGCGCGCGGCGCGGCGCCTGGCCGCCCGCGCGCTGCCCGCGCTCGTCGCCGCCACGCGGTAAGATCAATCTTCTTAATAATTGCATCCGATTTATTTTTAATCTTCGTAAATATGATCATATCTCATCAATTATAGACGTCAGCTTAAGTGGCTAACTATTCGTCCAAGGCGTAATTCTAGAATTCTCTTGGTTCTGTATT